>CM022538.1:18670482-18916211 GCA_012273795.1 Dendrolimus punctatus
CTGTAACTATTTTAGGCGAAAAATAATACATTTGTTTGAGCCAGATGCAATTTTATATGTATTTTATAATACAGTGACAGAAGGAATAATAAAAATAAAGTCAAGTCAATATTTGAATACTTTTCCAAAAGTCGCCAGTGCTTTGATTATAAGAAAACATAGGTTTTAACACCTCCCCGTAATTAAAGCACTCTGTATACAGTAAAGATATACACCCTGTACTGTATCAAGGTATTTAAACTATTAACCCTACAGGCCCCGGCACACAATATCTATCAATAAATTAATTTGAATATGATCACACTATGTTAACCCCAAAGAGCTCAAGCATTTGTAGTGTCTCAGCTTAGGCAATGCCTTAGTGAGAATGTCTGCTGTTTGGTGAGTTGATGGTATGAATTTTATAACGACTTGTTTGGTTGAGATGCAGTCACGAATAAAATGATGTCGAATATCAATGTGTTTGGTGCGAGAGTGATGTGTATTATTTCTAGTGAGTGAGATGGCACTTTGATTGTCGCACAATATCGTTAAAGGTGGTGATGATTGGAAGATGTCATTAATGAGCGATCGGATATAAATGGCCTCCTTACAGGCCTCGCTGAGAGCCATGTACTCCGCCTCTGTTGTAGACTGAGCCACAGTTCTCTGTTTGCGTGACTCCCATGACACCGATGAACCGCTCATCTGAAACACATACCCTGTATAGGAGCGCCTGTCTATCAGGCTACTTGCGTAATCAGCATCAGCGTATCCAATCCCATCACTAGTATTACTGTATGTAAGCTTTTTATCCTTCGTTGCCTTTAGGTAACGGAGAACACGCTTTGCAGCTCTCCAGTGTACCTCCCCGTAATGTGCGTTGAATTGGCTCAGAGCAGATACCGAGTGAGCTATATCAGGTCTGGTACCAATGGAAAGGTACATTAATGACCCAATGAGCTCCTGGAATGGTAAATCCGGCTTTTCATCGCCAGGGTTTGGCAGGACAAGTTGCGTACCAGTCTCCATGGGAGTAGATACAGGAATACAGTCTTTCATCCCAAACTTTTCTATCACTTTCTCAATATATTTTGTTTGGTCAAGTGATAGATAACCATTCTCTCTTGTCACTCTCATTCCTAGACAGTCTTTTAGTAGGCCTAAATCTTTGATTACAAAGGACTTTTTTAACTCAGCTTTGAATTCTTCTTTTATCTTCTTATCATTGCTGAAGATGAAGAAATCGTCGACAAAAACAGCTACAATAAGCAACTTTGTATCTTCGTGCTTGTAATATATGCAGTGTTCTTTTTCGGAACGTCTGAACAAAAGTTTGTCCATAGCCTCACAAAGTGTTTTATTCCACTGCCGTGGAGCTTGTTTAAGACCATAAAGGGATTTTTTGAGAAGACAAACTTTAGATTTGTCATTCGAGAAACCTTCAGGCTGCTCCATGAAGATTTCTTCCTCTAGATCGCCGTTAAGGAATGCTGTCTCGACGTCTAGGTGATCAATGTCTAAATTGAGTTTCACGGCGAAAGCCAGTAGAAGACGAATCGACGACAGTCTTGCTACGGGTGCAAAAGTTTCACTATAGTCAACACCATAGACTTGTGTGAATCCTTTGGCAACGAGTCTTGCTTTATATTTCACAATGTCTCCATTTGTATCCTTCTTGACTTTGTACACCCACTTACATTTAATGACTTTTCTATCTACAGGTCTATTTACAAGCATTCATGTTCCATGCTTTTGCAATGACTCATGTTCACACTGCATAGCTTTCAGCCACTCTTGACTACGACTATCTTCCAGAGCTTGCTTGTAAGTTTGCGGCTCGTAATCAATGCTGCTAAGGTTTGCATAGTCTGAGTCAGAATATCTCGCGGGAGCACGATGGTCGCGAGGAGGATATCTTCGAGCAGTGATATCTTCAGAAATATCAACTACTGGTGACACAGCTACAGGAACATCTTGAAGATCGACAAATAACTCTGGTTCCGACTGAGAAGCAGATGGTTCTTCAGTAGGAAACTCAGCATGTTCTTTTGTTGGATCTTGAAGTTCGGGATGTTCTTCGTCGATAGGCTCATGAATGTTGAAATTGTCGCATGGTGTGATAACTTCCGTAGACTGTGTGTGGGGTGCAGGCGAGAAATCTTGAGTAATAGGTATGAAGACTTCTAGATTTTCAGGCCGAGGGTCTAACATTTGTGTTATTTCTTCACCAGGTTCTCTAGATGGTGGTAGCTTATTTTCTACGAAGACGACGTCTCTGGCAATGATGACGTTCCTTGGATTCTGGAGATCAACAAGACGATATCCTTTAGTATCTGTTGAATACCCAACGAAAACACAGGTTTGAGTCTTAGAGTCGAGTTTCTTGCGCTTCTCAGTAGGGATTAGAACGTGCGCTTCACAACCGAAAACTCGCAGGTGACGTAAATCCACTTTCTTCCCAGTCCACATCTCTTCAGGGATTCTGTTGTTTAGTGCATGGGTTGGCGAGCGGTTTTTGAGATATATTGCTGTGAAAACAGCTTCACCCCAATATGCTCGTGGTAACCCAGAATCTTGGAGCATAGTTCTGGCTTTCTCGACAACGGTTCTGTTAACTCGCTCTGATACTCCGTTTTGCTGCGGGGTATAGGGTACTGTTGTCTGATGAACAATACCATTTTCGATGAGAAAATGAGTGAAATTATGGTTAACGAACTCTTTTCCATTGTCAGAGCGTAAACACTTTATTTTCAGACCTGTTTGATTCTCCACCATGTTCTTGAATTCAACGAATTTATAGAAAACTTCGCTTTTCGATTTTAGCAGGTAGCCGAAAGTCTTACGCGTAAAGTCATCTGTAAAAGTTAGTAGGTAAAGTGCTCCACCCCATGAATGCGTACTCATGGGTCCGCAAAGGTCTGTATGTACCAATTCTAGTTTAGAATTTGACCTACTTTGTGAATTCTCGAATGGTTTCTTTGACATCTTGCCTTGTAGGCACGGCACGCAGGTTTTATCTAAATCACTAAATGATATATTTGTGTAGTCTATACCTAGTTTATAATTTTTTAAAATATTTAGGGCATTTGGATGTAAGTGCCCAAGACGTCTGTGCCATAGTAAGGCAGACTCTTTGGCTTGTGTGACATTGGCTTTGTAATCTGCCATATCCAACTTGTACATACCATTAAAGTTTGACGCTGTTGCAACCACACAGCCTGTCACTTTGCAGCCTTTATTCAAAAGGATTGAGGCACCATTTTGGGAAAAAACTACTATAAGCCCTTTCTGAACTAGGCTATTTACTGAAAGTAAATTTGTAGTTAAGTCTGGAACGTATAAAACATCGGAAATTTGCTTAACCCTATCAGACACATTTATAGAGACCGTACCTTTTCCTTCACTTTTAATTTGTTGACCATTGGCAACAGTAACTAGTTTAGACTCCTGCTGCAAGTCCAGGAACCAATCACACTTGTTACTCATATGAGTCGTAGCACCTGAGTCAACATACCATTCGGTGGTGGCACAAAGTGAGGGGGTAGAGAAACCTGTAGGAAAATTATGATTAAAACCAGATAAAAGTGTAACGTCTGATGTATTATTACATGAATGAGATAATGAAGATGATGGTGATGGTGACGGTTGACATGGTGATGCAGATGACGATTGACACTTTTGTCGGTTGAGACGTTTCCTACATTGAGACACATGACATGACACATGACCAAGCTTTTTGCAATAAGTGCATTTAGTATTATCTTTATTAGACACGGGCACATTAGATAATAAAGAACTCGACGTAGTAGGAGCATCTCGGTATTCCTCCTTGAGCAGGATCGATGCAACTGAGTCCATGGATATCCGCATGCCGGAGTGCTCTATTGCCATCACCATCGGGCTGTAGCTGTCGTTGAGTCCTGCCAGCATAATTACACCAACAAGTTCATCGTCCAAGCCAGCTTGAATAGCGATCAGTTGCTGTTGAACATGACGTATCTCATTTACGTAGGCCTCTATACCAGAGTAGGTTTCAAGCTTGATATTAAGCAATTTCTTCATGAGTTTTAACCGTCGCGCTAGTCCACAATCGGCGTAAGACTCGCGAAGTCGATTCCAGGTTTCTTTAGACGTTTTAGCAGTCATAACTATGGGATAAAGGTGCTCACTTAGGTTTAAACAAATTTTGGACCTTGCTTTTGCATCCTTGCGTTCAAATTCACGATCAGGAATTTCTTCAGAGGATGAAATTACGCAGTCCCATAGTTCAGTGTCTATTAAATACATTTGCATTGCGAAACTCCATGTCGCGTAGTTGCTGCTACCTTGAAGTTTTACAAAATTAGGCGTGCTGCTACTGACCACTACCGGAGACATGCCGCAGGCAGTCTGAGAAGGCTGTGGTGTCGACGGCGACGATGGGGTTTGACTCATCTTGGACAATGTGTTTTACTTTCTTCCAAAAAATACAATGAGGGACCATAACCTGTGAGACTTGAGTCCCACACAGAGTTGCAGTTTATTAAGCTGTAACTATTTTAGGCGAAAAATAATACATTTGTTTGAGCCAGATGCAATTTTATATGTATTTTATAATACAGTGACAGAAGGAATAATAAAAATAAAGTCAAGTCAATATTTGAATACTTTTCCAAAAGTCGCCAGTGCTTTGATTATAAGAAAACATAGGTTTTAACATTTACAAATCGCATAAGACTTGTGGGTTCGTCCGTTTGCATTTAAAAAATTAGAACAACGCAGATGAAGTCACATCCGGGAAGTTAATGGTACAAAAGAAGTAAAAATGAAAATAAGTATTAAGTAAAAGTATTGATATTTAGTTCTCGAGCTAAGATATTATAAGATATTTTTTTAAAATTTATTCATGACCATAGAATCAAAGTCTTTCAGTCGGAAACATGTTAATTAATAGGTCTTCGTATAATAGCGCAGTTCTATTGCAGGCTACAACCGACGCCATTCAATGGAGTTCTTGTGAAAACTCGAAAGGTCACATCTGACTATACAGTTCACATTTCTCACAAAAACATAAATTCCACTCAAAAACTATCAATATCCTGCAACTATTGTTCATTTTAGAGTAATTATACATATTTTTAGATAATAAAACTGCACAGCACAACGTCTCCTTTCAGTTCCCGCCAAAAACTCCTAACATAATACTATTTGTGTTGCTACATGAACGACAGTGTTGACCTCTTTTCTTCATGACTTTTTTAAAGCATAATACAGTAGCTGTATAGACCATCGAGTAATCAAGTAGTCTTAGACTTGGATTCTGTCGCTATAGTCTGGCCAACGAAAGTTGATCCTTGAAAATGGCAGCAAATTTAAATAATATACGTATGGCAACATCAACATTATTAGGATTAACCTATTTTGATACTTGGTAGTAACTTAATTATTTATGTTGTATATTTTATGTGTGACAATAGATACATCATACTCGTTTCTAACGATAACATTATAAATACTGAAGTTTGTGAGATGTTTTTGTTACTCATTCTCGCCAAAAGTACTGAACGGATTTTTATGAAATTTGGAAAACTTGTTATTACTAACCCTTATATCTCGAATCTAGAATGACCTACAATAGAATATAGACTATCTACTTTTGATTCCGGTAGATAGCAGGAAATCAGTAGTCATTACATTTTTTGAAAAATAAACTGCAATTTTCGGAAAAACTTAGTTTTATCCGCTTTAATTAAAATCAGATTTCGTCACGGCCCCCTAGTCTCGACCCGAAAGCCACATACGTACCCACTACCAATGGACACATCTTTGCAACATTTCAGGGCCTCCTGGTGTGCAGCAGCAGCCCCGGCTGTCAAAGCTGTGTCCGGAAGATGGCACTCCGCCAAAGTATCAACACAGGCAAATTCACTCACAACCAAACGAAAACGGCCATCTTTGTTGTCAAAATTGACGTTGACATTCGTATTAGAGTTGCCATGTAAAAAGTTTGCAAATAATTCCAGGTTCAACTTTCGATAGCCAGAATATAACACATCTAATAGGCATGTAAGTATAAATCCGTTTCTTTTGTCTGCATTACGTACAGGAAATAAACAACGATAATTTGACTTTGACACTTGACAGCATAACAGCCAATTGCAGCACAAAAATCCTTTGTGTGAGTTTGTCGAGACAGGTAGATTAAAAATAATTTAAACATAAATAAAATTATGTTTTCACAACCACCTGAGGAAACGCAATCATCTAAAAACCAAAACCTTAATCGACGTAGACGACGTAAGAAGAAAAGTTTCAATAAAAACCACTTCAAAAAAGTGGCTAAACGTCCACAGTCTCGTTTCGAGCATACCATGTCTTCTTGGGCCGAAAACTTTACTGTTGCTGCAACATGGCAATTAAAGCATCAAATCGCATATTGGAAATCTAAAGCAATGGCTTTGGAATACGAGAATCGGATACTGCATGATATTATAAAGAAAAATTGTGTTGGAGACGATAGGTGTGGTGTGCTTTCCACGAACAATAAAGTGGAAACAAGTTTAAAAAGTGACACGGACAGTGATGAAGTTGAAGAATTTGTTGTTGATGCCGATGGTGAGAATGATGATGAAGAAAATTTTGAAGTCAGTGAAGAGTATATGCAATTTTTAATGGATAATGCCAAATATAAAGAAGATGCCAGGCAAGAACGAGAAAGGCTTAATGCCAAGGAGTCTGAGGAAAATGAGGAAGCGTTATTAGAAGCTGGACCTTCAAATGTTATAGAAAATACTGAAGAAATTAATAAAAAGCTTTATGGAACAAATTGGCAAAGAATATCTGCTTTAGAAACATCCTTACAATCAACTTTTATAAACAATTGTGATCTTTTAAAACCGACATATTGGCCAAATATACCATTAAATTTTAACTTTAGCTGAGATAAAATACTTATTAGAAAATATTTTCCATTATCTTGGTGTTTGGATTATTTTACCAAACTAAATGATCACCATGTGTAATCCTTTATGCATTGTGTTATAACCTCTTACACTTGACCATCCTGGTCCAGGATCATGGGACAAGTACAAAGCACCTGCACACTCTGTCTCAGCACCCTAAGTGAGACATTGTGCCCTGATGTTAGTCACCTAGTTTTAATGGTCAAATAAATTACTGCACTCAAAACTGTTAAAACATAGTTTTATTATGTATACAAGCCGTGAAAACTTCCAAAAAATATCACCTGGTTTTGTTAATATTAGACAATCAAAAATCATTAGGTGCCTCCTGGCAATGTTTTGCCTTGTGTATTTGGGAGGGAAATATTGTATCACCCTGCCAAGTTTAAATATTGATTATATATTTCATTGCATAAATCCTTAAGTGTTCTATAGATAACCTTGTCCTCTAATTGTAATATTTTAATATGAGAATTGTTGTAAGTTTAGGAAAATATTATACTAATGAATACATTCATTAGCTTGGATAATTCTTTAGTTACAGGGAGTATGGTTGTGTATGTGTAGGTCAAAGTGCTTACAATAATGGCAAGATGCCAGTAGTAAATATGACATGTAAAATTTTTTTGCCTCATCATTAAACTAGACACCTATTGACTATTCATGCTTAATCATTGCAACATCCTATTAGTCTCATTTAAATGCATTATTACATTGTTAACCTGATTATATTCAAACCCATATGATTTTACCTAAACTAAGTACTGATAAAAACATTATCAGCTAAGTGAAATTAGCTTCATAATTCACTAATAGCTTACATCGATTATGTACATGTGAATTAGGGAGAGTCCATGTGTGAAACACTACTGAGCTACAGTTTTGCATAGTGCTATTATTATTTTAACAGACCAGCAGCGCAATATGAAATTCTAGCAATTGATATTGTTAATAAAACTATGTTTTAACAATTTTAAGTGTGGTAATTTATTAGATTTTTGTCATTTTGATGTTTCGACCACTTTTTAGTGGCTGTGATCACGGAAGCACAAGAATACTCATTGCCACTTGATATTTTTGTCTTTTGTGATCATAAGTACTGAAAAACTAAAAATCCAATAAATTACCATGCCAAAAGCCATTAATACGTAGTTTTATTGAAAACCTCCAAATTTTTAGTTTTTCTTTATATAACAGATGTATAAAGAATCGTCTCTAATATAAGCAGTTACATTTAACATTCTTTAAAGCTAGTAGTTACTGTTTGCTGTAAATAAATATATAACAAATAACTAATTATTATGGTGTTGTATTTTGACAATGTGGTACTCGTATCATGTTGTCATGTTCAACTAGGTAGGTAGGTTTGTGTTAGAGATGCCATGAATATTGGACTCGATATGGAATAGTGGAAAAAATCACTGAATACCGAGAAAAACCGAATATTCACAGAATCTCTAGTTTGTATGTCAATTGGTCCAAGAAATTACTGTACTGTATATAGATGAAATTTAGCAGTAAGATTTATCAAATATTTTCATTGTACATAGGCAAGTTTTTGGAAGTTGTAACAATGTTGATTAGTGACTTTCATATTTAAGTCAATAAATCGTTAAGTGCTACTTTTGTATAATTAGTCTAAAAATTTTGGAATTCAATGTTATAGAGCTTAGATATATTATGTAAGCAATTTTAACAAAAAAATATTTAAACAAGATGCATTGAAAAGTTTTGAGATGCAGGGTATTTTGAATTAAAATGTTTCTTTTAGGGTTTTAAAAAAATAACAAAAATACCAGACATTAGTCCTTTATTATTCTTTCACTGCGCTTGGACTTTACTTATTTGGCTGATATTTAAAAAAAATAGGTTTGTGTAAATTGTGCTGAAAACCCTATTTCGCTACAATTTTGTATGGGCTTTATACCTTCATTTCATATTATAATGTATGTATACATAAACTGTGATTTACAAGTATGTATTTATCAAATTTTTATAAAATAAAATTGATGTCCATGTTTGTTTTTATTTTTTATTTATACTTCTTTCTAGTGCTTAGAACACTTGTGCTGGCCAAGAGGTCATTCCCCCAGGGGGTGCCGCCCTGGACTCTACTCCGTCCAGGAAGCGGTACGAGGGGACGCGTCCCCGGGGCCCCGAGCCGCCACTGACACATCCCCCTTTCACTCCGTGACAGTGGTGTCCCACCTCTCCGCCTCCAAATCTCCCTGCCCTTCCTTCCCAAACCTCCTCCCCAAACACCCATCCCTTCCGTTGCGACCGCCAGCGTCGAGATTTTCTCCGCTGGCCGTCGAGGACGGCGGTGGTGATGTCCACCCCACCACCGCCGGCCTGACCGGCGACCTACCCTCCCCCGCTCCGTCCGCCGACGCTGCTGTGTGCGCGAGGCGGCGGGGAAAAGGGGAGGAAGGAGAGGGGGGAGGGGTGTTGGCGCAGGAGCAATCCTTCGCAGCCTCCCCCTCCCCCCATCGCGAAGCCCCCCCCGCCGCTGACGCTGCTGAGAGCGCGAGGCGGCGGAGGGGGAGAAAGGAGAGGGAGGGGTGATGGCGCAGGAGCAATCCTTCGCAGCCTCCCCCTCCCCCTATCGCGATGCCCCCCCCGCCGCTGACGCTGCTGAGTGCGCGAGGCGGCGGGGGGAGGAGGAAGGAGAGGAAGGGGTGATGGCGCAGGAGTAATCCTCGCAGCCTCCCCCTCCCGGCGGCAGCGGGCGTCGAGGTCTGGGGGATCCACATAGACCTCCGCCCGCACTAATGCCGCGAGAGGGCGCGAGAGGCAGCCGCGCGTCCCTTTTAGGGCCGGGGAAACGTCATTCCCCGGCCCGCACACAGGAGAGGCCGCCTCTGTTTACGAGGCGGCCGGCCGCTGCCGGGGTTGCGGGTTAAGCTCACGCATGTACCGCGACCCCGGCGCTAGGCGGAAGGAAGGCTCCCATGGGGTTTTAGTGGGTATACCGGCAGCCGGTCGTATTGAACCGGCGTCGGGGAGCCCCACACACCGGCCGCGCATGATCCCCCGCGCGACTGACGGTGCGGCAACGCATTTCCCCATGTAAAAAAAAAAAAAAGGCCAAGAGGTCATAAATTTTAGCGCGTCTGCATATATTCGTTAATATACCTATTCAAGAAAATGAAACAATAAAAATATACCATAAAATGACACTAATCAAAATGTGAAATATAAAATAACGAGAAGATTATTTGTCGGATTTCAATTTAATCGGCTAGTGATAAAAATATGCAGGTACCTACCAAGCGTCTACTCGATCAATAGTAGAAATATTAAAACTTTGTTTCATTGTCATTTTATTTTCAGCAGAAATAAAATAATCAATGGTCTTGACACCAGTGCGTGTAATATAGTAAATTATCTATGTCGTGGACTATTTAGATAACTAAGTTTCATGCTGGTAACTCCATTCAGGAGGGGGCTTGAACCCCCAAAATCTCCCGTCCGGATACGCCCCTGATCGGAACTCGTCCTTCGCACGAAACACGTTGAGCTCATGGCTTATCGTTGCACGCCGATTTCTGTGAGTTTGATATCATGCTGATCATAAATAGTGTTTATTTTAAATAATGGCTGCAATGCCATTGATTTTGCCAATGTCGTAAAATAGTGATTCCTACTTGAAAATGCTTCTTTCACGAAATATATATAATAATATTAATTTATTCATGTGCTGACCGTACTATTACTATTACAAGCGCAAAAACGTCTCAAAGCTAATTGATCTGTATTGTAATCTCGTAGTATATTCTTAAATTTTCACGACTAGCATAAATAGTCAAAATACGTTTTACGTTTCTTCTCTTCAAGCCACAAGATGTATCGAAGCGGTGGTAAATTATATTAGGCTTTTTTCAGCTAAGGCCCCTTGCCCACGGCGACTTTTTGTAGCGATGCTGTCGCGCGATTAGCGTCGCTTTCGTTTCCTACGCCTCGGGTGCTTACGTAAAAGCAGTACCAAAGACAACGTGACTAATGTTGACGTACTCAACGGAGTCCGTCTTGCAACTGTAGCAATCGCAGGTATTTTTGTGTCGTTACTGAATTGCGCTTGCTCGCGACAGAAGCGCGACAGCATCGCGACCCCGTGAGCGAGGGCACACAGCTGGCGACCGCTTCGCGACTGCAAAAGTCGCCGTGGGCGAGGGGGCTAAATGCATCTAGTGCTGTCATTGCGACAGGGGACTGTGATATCCTCTCCTTAGTTAACCCAGCCGCTTACATAGTCGACATTAGATACGATCTCACAATAAGCAGGCATATATTCGCTCCCGAGTAAGTTCCGTAATTATTCGTACTTGTACGGTAATTATTAATCTTTGTCTTTGTCCATGCGGGGAATTCCAAGCCGTCCGAAACTTCCATAAATTATGGTAAAGAAATTATTAAAAAATTAGTTTATTATAGTTTGGTTATTGGCAATCAACCATTGTTAATTACATAGGCATAGGACAGGTTGAGAAGAGGTGAGTGGTGGGGGAGAGGTAATATTTGGGTATGAATGGTTGGGACCCGGGTTCATTCAAACATTAAAAATCTGGAATTTACTCAGGAATATTGATTTATTGATCTGGTATCCCTACTTCTGAATTCGTAATAATAATGTGACTTCTATACAGACACAAGATTCTATAATTATCCCAAACAATAATCAGAGACAGGAGGTAGTAGTAGTTCCTGAGATGATCACAATCAGTTGTGAAATACAGACAGTCATTGAAGTCAGACAGTCATTGCCGTCATAAGCGTTTTGGGCACCAGGGTGTCAAATCACTCAGCACCTCCTGTTGCCAACGATAAAAATTACATTTAATTTTATGTTCTATTTTTAGGGTTTTCTAGTCATTTTGGCAAAAACAGAAACTTTATAATAATAACAAAAACTTTATTTCGGACTGCAGTCCGTGTCATATCAGTGTGTTAGTTATACTTGTCTTACATTTCTGCGTACAGGAACGGAGAAAGAATAATAATTCCTGCGGCCGGGCGGCCTGTTGTAAGAGGCGACAAAACAACCCACAGCCAGATAGATGGTAGGGCATTTGCCCGACTGGATGGCTACCACCCCTGGTCTAAAGTATGTCGCCATAACCTTGAGTTGTGTTCCGGCATCGGTGACCAGGTTCCAGTTTCTCCTTTAAGACCGGTAGTACATTGGCAGCACCTCTGGTATTGTTGATGCTGCTATGTCCATAGGCGGTGGTAACCACTTTCCATCACAGTCAGCCTGCCTGCTGTGCTTTAGTAATAAAAAATAAATACATATAAATATTCGTTATTTTTATTTGCATGTATTAGTTTTATTTTAATTTGTACTACTGGTCACCCGTGGTCGAAATTCGACCATAATAATGAATTTAAATTATAAGTTTGAACATTATTAAGGTTCTCTTGTCAAAGACTATACTTCTATAATTACAGATTTCGCCAACAATCTTACTTTAACAATAAACAAATGAGTAGTGTGTGTAATGTTTTTTTAATTAATTTAATGTATTTTTATGCATAATTAAAAAAAATATTAACATTTTGTACTCCTTTTCTATATAAACTACAGGGTGCGCCAGAGAAACTTACTTATTTGAAAGGTCAATAAAAAAAAGTACTTCAGTTATTGTTTTAAAAAAATTTTATTTGAGAATACAATATCCCAATTTTTTTTATGCAGTCTTAAAAATGACATCGGATAAATGGCGACCCCCATTGCGCATACACTGATGAAGTCGATTTTTGAAATTCGTATCCACTCTTCGCAGCATATCAATCGGTATGTTGGCAATGGCGTCGCGAATGTTGTTCTTGAGGTGTGCTATAGTCCGTGGTCGATCGACATAAACCAGGGATTTCAAATAACCCCATAAAAAGAAATCGCATGGAGTCAAATCTGGAGAGCGTGCCGGCCATTGGAGATCGCCTCTGAGAGAGATGAGGCGGTCGGGGAAATGTTGTCGCAACAAATTCATTGAGTCTCGTGCTGTGTGTGCTGTGGCTCCATCTTGCTGAAACCACACGTTCCTAACGTTCATTTCTTCGAGTCTTGGAAGAAAAAATTCAAAGCGAGCGCGGAAGGCACGTTGCGTAGCAACAAGTGAGCGACCGTTAGAAAAGCAGCTCTCAACTGCGAAGGCCCGCTGCTCCCTAGACCAGAGCATGATGGCAACTGACTGGAGGGAGAAACAAACTTGGGAACTTCCCCTCCAGATGCGCCCCCTCTTGCCCCTCTACCCGCCCAACTCACCGCGCGGGAATTTTTTCAAATAAGTAAGTTTCTCTGGCGCACCCGTTATAAGTGTGCGAAATTTCATACTCCTCCGTTCGCCGATATTTCGTAATAAGGCGTACAATGTTTTTGCTGTGTTTATGCTTCACGTATTAATATATAGATATTACAGAACATTATAGTATTGTCGTGGTATCGTAATGACTAGCGCACGCGTCCCAAACTCAAAGGGCGCAGGTTCGAATCCTGGCCGGAACGCATGCACCACTTAAGCAGTTTTCTAACCTAATGTGCATATTGTTACAATAGCCACGTGCTAACAAAAGGTGAAGGAAAACATTGTGATGAAATCTCCACATCACGATAACCGATGTGTCAAATGTGCCAAGCCGCCTTGGACAAGCCTGGCGGGTGTACCTTCCTTCCTCTATAGCAGAAGGCGCGAGTCCCGCAGTGTGACGTTTATGAATTATTGTTACAAACTTTGATTTAACTTGCAATGGATGTACCTATGTTTGTATGTAACACAGATCAAAAAACTGTGTTTTTTTGATCTGTGGTATGTAAGTATGTATGTAAGTTCGGGTGAATCTTGCAAATTAATTTTGACTAACTTCCCGGTTTCCGATTGAGCTGAAATTATGCACACATATGTATATCGTGTGACAATGCAATGATATTGTACCATGAAGCTGATCTGATGATGGAGTCGGAAGGTGGTCATAGGAACTCCTGTACTAAACAAGATAGACCCGTCGTATTTGAGCTCGTTTTTCTTGTCTTGGCTAGCACTCTGCTGCTACATGATATCCAAGATCTCAAAAGCTTGTATTTAAAAACCTTTTTAAAATGCTTATTATATTATAGATATTACAAAATTTGAATGTCAAATGCTATGAATGTCAAAGAAGCAAGTGAGGTGTGTAAGAATAAGCCTATATGGCACTCTGTTGTTCGTGCCTACCCCGCAAGGGACTTGGCGTGAAGTTATGTATGTATGTATGTATTACAAAATTTAAATTATACAAACTTATTTTATACGAATACCCAATTTTGTTGGAAGGGGCACCCTACCCAGCAATAGCAATAGCCTTTAGAAAGCTGTTGTTGCTACCGTGCAAGCACTGTAAGAGAGGTGGACTTTTTGTGGATAATTGCGTTGAACTCTTCTATACGGGCCTCTGTAAACACCCCCCAGTTTTTGTATTATATACTTTTATGTTAGCCTCATGTTTATTATTTAGTTAAAATTAAAGACACTGTAAATTATGGAGAAAGAAATAAAGAAAATAATGTTTATTTAGAGTTATTTAAAATTATTAAATTACACATAAGCAGTTTAATAAAAGCCAAAACTGAACAACTCTAAACAGGCCCGAAACTAGCAAATGCTGGTTGATAACATTCAACGCTGGTCTTCCGTTATTCACAGAAGAAAAATAAATAAAAAAATAACTAATGAACATTTAATATTTTAATATTATTTATAATTAGAACAGCATGAAACAAAGAATAGACATATTTTGAATAATTTAAAATAAGTACATAATATGTTATGAAATAATTATTGAAATTTGAATTTATGGGTACACCATACATCTTTTTATTCTTCTTCGGCCAATCTCAGTCCACTGTGGACGTAGGCCTCCCCAGTTATACACCACATACCCCGGTCTCCCTTCTACCTCATCCAGTCCCTGACAGTGACTTTGCATAGGTCGTCCGTCCACCGGGCTGACGGGCGTCCTACGTTAGGTAGGCGAGATGTGGTCTCCACTCCAGAACTCTTTCGCTCCATCTGCCGTCGGTCCTGCGACAGACGTGACCGGTCCACTGCCGTTACAACTTGCTGAGTTTGCGAACTATGTCGGCTACCTTCGTTCTCTTACGCATATCCTCATTTCTGATTCTATCCATAAGAGAAACACCTAACGTAGCTCGCTCCATAGCCGTTGAGCGACTTTGAATTTGTGGACCAGTTCGTCCAGTCCCCACCATACATGCTATTGGAGTATAAACGCACGCCCAGGTAAGGTTACTAGTTCTACATAAATAAACATAACGAGTAATATGTAATTGAGGGTTCAATTGTTATTAATGTTTTTAAACTATTTGATCTATCTATGGTTTTATTTACTTTTCGAGTTCCCCTCCAATACATTTTGAACTATTTGTAGGCAGTGAAAAATTCAAAAATATTTGAGATTTTTATGTTTCAAGAGTTCAGCAGAGAGGCAGACGCCCACTTGATGGAAAGCGGTTACCACCGCCTATACTTCGCTCAAAAAGCATTAGCATTGCCATTCAGCGATGTAATGTAGCCAACTAACAACGTTCTGGTACTAGATTTTACAGTTTAATTTTAATTTGTGTGTATGGTACTTAAATGATCATTATTTTAAAATTACATATAATCGAATACAATGCAAGAAAACTTAACTTATTTCTATTGTATTCTACTCATAGTTCCTCAAGACTATAAGTAAAATACTGAGCCCAGATCGCCGTCTTCAATGGGTAAGGCGCCCAGAAGGATGACTAAGTTTCCTCGCTGGATCGCCATACTGATCCTTTGACCGAGGTAAGCACCAGCCCTCTAATCACCTGAAGAGTCAATGAGTCGTTTAGATACATTTTGGTAGAGGCTCATGGCCTCAGGACACCACCGTCCAAGCGTCTCGACAGCAAACGGCACAAATATTATTTAGTTTCATTGTATAATTAAAAAGTATTTATTGAGACTATATTATTGAAAAGAATTTACTTCGGGTCGCTTACGTAACGATGACCTTTAAATAAAATTAGTTAATCACATTAAACTGCCTAAATAGTTTTACACAAAACGTATTGACAGTTCTTTAAACATATTTAGCGAAAAATTTTGCGTTGTACAAGACGCTAATCGTATTTCATGGTGTTAATTAAATGCGTTTAGTATATCTTAAATTAATTTAAGGAAGCTATGCAAGCGGCCCTTCGTATTTATTTCTGTAGTTTATAATCGCTTACGCAAGTGAAGTCGCGGGATTGTTCTAGTAAGTTCCCGTGGAAGAAAAACTTTAAAGATTGTTAAAGGAATACTTCTAAATCGTCGGTACTCGCATTAACAGAACCGGCGGCCGAACGCATATCAATCGCGCGGCAACCCGGCAACGCATCTCGCGGCAAGAATTGCTTCACAAACGGTATGCCTGAACAACCTGTTTAGCGGGATGCGGGGGGTGGACGCCTCCTCCAGTACCTCGAAAGCCTCCGATGGTAGAGGTCGCGTTTTGTCCTTCGGTGAAAAGTTTAATAAGTGTTTTATAACTTAAATTCTTAATATAGTGTTCGGATTGCAGTGTTTTAAGTGTTGTTGATTTGTTGTGTTGTGATTTTTATGTGTTAATAGATGTTTTGTGTTGTTTTCGCTAAGGATTTAGGAGGTTGGTCTCTGCTGATGTTCTATTTAGACGTTTCCAATAATTCTGTGGCTGGGAATGAAAGAATTACAATCGTCAAATCCAGAAGTTATCACCCTAGACGCTAATATATATAGGGCAAACATTTTCGTTGATCCATTTCGAATATTTACAATTTGACTTGATTACTATTAAATTTAAAAAGTCAGTGTAACAGTCGAATTGGGAAACATTATTGGGTTGCCCATTTTGGCTATTATTACCTTCAATTTAAAAAAAATCGCCGGACAAACATATATCCTAAGCTATGAAAGTTATGTTCTTGCTATAGGTATATAACATACAGCGGATAACCCTCGGGTCATAGTAAAACGGAAAATTCATTTACGAAATTTACCATATCAGGATGCGAACCCGGGTCCTCTTTGTATTGCAGTGAATTAGGCGGGCAAAGTTTAGACCACGTGATCACACATGCCGTTTTAAACTAGTCCTATATTGTTTAGTTTGTCTGTATTCTGCTATGTTGAAGATCATATCTTCCCATCTCCAAAACTGCTTTGCGCGTTTTTTTTTGGTTTTTAAGTACAAATAACTTATTGCTTTGCTCTATTTTTCGAATTAGTAAAAGATTAAGGGCCGCTTGCATGAGGTTGCTTAAATTTATTTAAGAAACACAAAATCTATTTGACACCCTTAAATACAATTAACGTCCTGCACAACGCAGAATTTTCCGCTAACTATGTTTTAAAAGCTGTCAATTCGTTTTGTATAAAACGTATTTAGGCAGTTTAATATAATTAACTAATTTTATTTAAAGGCGATTGTTATGCGAGCGGACCTTAGGGTCGATTGTACAAATGTCAGATAAAAGTTATTCCTCCTAGTCCTTCCTTCCTAGAATAACATACAACATTAATTAAAAATTACAGTTGCCTTGACAAAGTAATTCTACTGTTTCACTTATACATTCATTCAGCCATAATTTATTCGATAGATTTTATGTATGATTGAAAAATCGGCCCTTTAATGATATTGTGCCCTTTTTAAAATACATTTATGGCTTGGCAACTAGACCTTTAAGCCAGATGTTGTGCGCTTAAATGAATACTATTTTCTAGACATGCCACGATTAGTGGTTTGGCTTAACACCGAATATTCAGCCACACTCTTCGCCGAACCGCTGAATATTCGGCGTAAGATGTGTGCGATTCGCGCGTAGCAGTTTATTGTGTAAATCCCGGTTGCGTTCAGTTCGACCGTATCGAAGTCTGGGACCTGCTTTCGTATGTTTTCATCTCATTTCACGCTTGGTTTTATTGTGATTTGTTTAAATAAACAAGTAAAACCAAAATCCCAACTAATCTTTTAAGATAATGTACCATTATCCAACTCTGAGTATGAAATGTCATAAACGTTATAATACAATACTTTATCTTAAAAAGTACTAATCGAAGTAGCGTTCGAAAACTTTACTGATATTTTTCAATATGTAAAGATTAGACAACTTATATATGAGTATTCTATATGGAACAAGATTAAAATATATTTCAAATTACTTTTTAACGGTTTAAGCGTGGCATTTTGTTAGATATTTCTTCCGACGTTTCAGACACTTCAGTACCCGTGATCACAGAAGACAAAGATGTCAAGTTGCAATGAGTAATGTTAAAGTTGATATGTTTGTTTTCCGTGATCATAGCTATTTAAAAGTGACCGCAACGTCAGTTAAATTAATTATGTGCCTACTTGCGAAAATTTAAAAAATATTAAGACTTGTATAAAAGTAACTTTTTAAATAGGAGACTCATATTCTAGTAAAACTAGTTTAGTCGTTTCATGTTCTTATGGCTTGAAATCTATAAAGATAAATAAAATTGAAGTGTCTGTTTGTACATACATACATATACATACATTCACGCCAGGTCCCTTGCGGGGTAGGCACGAACAACAGAGCACCATTTAGGCTTTTTATTTACACACCTCACCCACCTGTTCCGGTATTAGTGGCCAGGTTCCAGTCTCCCATAAGAGAGCAGCAGCGCATTTGTAGCGCCTCTGTTGTTGCAAATGGCCATAGGCGATGGTAACCGCTTTCTATCAAGTGGGCCATCTGCCTCTACGTAATATATATATATATATATATATACATACATACATACATATAGAATTATAAACCTAACAGTTTACAAGAACCAGACTGTCAATAATAAAGTGATATGGACGGACTTGACAATTTGAAAGGGGTTCCGTTTTTGCTTAATCGGTTACGGAATCTGGAAACGAACATACCAACCAAACATTATCATTTACTTTGGGCATTTATTCTTCAAAAAGCAAAGTTACTCTTAACATCTGGTTATTTTAATCAAATATTTGCCGAATCAATACAGTAATAATTTCATTTTAATACAAAATAAATAAACTTCAAATGTATATGTAAATTTTATTGGGAGAATATTTAATATTAATATTATTTTCATATTAATCAAACATGACCTTCTGTTTTATTGGCTTCAATCACATTTTATGTAAAAATAATTAAATATTTTAATTTCCTTACATATTCTTTAAGTTTTTTTATCTTTATGCTTATCACAGATGTATGTGTTTTGTCTGTACGTCATCATATTTTAAGACAAAATAACTTATCATATTTTAACATAACGCGTATATATTTCTAGAACTATTTAAGGACATTCACATCTTCCCATACCGCTTTTGGAAATTTTTGTTTGTCGACACCTATCGAGTGCAAACTACTGAACGGAATTTGATAAAATCCGCTTATCTCGATGTGTAGGTTGCATCACTATGTTTTCATTCACCATTATTAACACGTGGTAATCGTAACAATGTGCACATTAGGTCAGCAAACTGGCCAAGTGGTGCATGCTTTCCAGCAGGAGCTTGAGACGGGTGTGCTATCCATTGTGCTACCACGACTTATATACGAAATACTATAATTACATAGTAAACATAAATTTTCTGGTGTTGCAAATATGCATAGATGATAACCACTTTCCACCAGGTGAGCCGTTAGTCGCCTGCTGTACTTCGGCAATGAAAAAAAAATTCGATAACGATATGTTCAACTATATTTCATTTTCGGACCCTTTTGGTGTGCCATATTTTCAAAAATAAGTTTCAAAACTATGATAAAAATTTACTTTTATCTCATAAAATATATAGGATAGTTGTCTTGGGATAAAGTATCGACATTAGCGTAGGCAAACCCGGTAGGAATTAACTAACTGGAGATAACTGGTGGTTCCAATCAAATAAAACAATTAATTTATCAGATAGAACACAGATCTTAATATCATTATGAATAAGGTCAGCATGTTTCGGTACTGGTTGGCAAGCAAATATAAACAAGTCATGTAAATATGTGTCTATATATTACATATATATTTATATTGACTACAATTCGAAGTTAGTGTGTAACGCACATATTTGTGTGTATGCTTTAGCAGATTCGCGTCTTCACTGTTTTAGAGTGGGGCTCTGTGGTAACCCTTTTTGGCTACTAATTTTAAAAGCTGAAATAAGACACATTTTGAATTTTCCGTTAGACCTTTTTAGATGGATAACGCTTTATTGCTGACCAAATACACAATTACAATGTCGTCATGGTAGAAACAATAGGCGGCCTTATCGCTTAAAGCAATCTCTTCCAGGCAACCTAACTTAAGGAATAGATTAACCTAATCTGGCTTCTTGTATGATTATCGACCAGGCTCTTGGTGTCTTAATCCAAAATAAATATTAAATTTATTATATGAGAATTTTAAATAAATATAAATATAACACTTTAATTATGATAAATAAGATTTTATACATATATGACTAAAAATGATAATTGTAAAATATAGACATTTTTTAAAGTTTACAGCAATTACGGAACCCTATACGAAATTCAGGTAAATTAGCTTTGAAACGTTTTTGCGTTTGTAGCAGTATTTTTATATTTACAGGACTTCTAAAAACTTGAAATTTAGTGTTAAAAATTGTGTTCATTATTTATTAACTTAATATCGTTTAATATTATTAATTGGTAAAAAAAGTAAGATAAAAAACCGCCCGACATTGAAACATTCTTCATTGGTGCACCGTTCCTATTGTCTTAGCGTGATAATATCCAGGCCTCCATAAGAAATGGGCGTACAGATAAAAGTGCACTTTTACAAAAAGACCAAAATTGTGAATAAAACAAAGCTGGTTGATTGTATAAGGCTGAAATTTGAATTACTCCTCTATTTAGGTACACTTGCATACTGGTAAGACTTTCTAAATTGTAACATGCATAGATTTTTAGTAAACAACAAAAAAATGCATTTTTACGTATACGCACATTTGTTATGAAGCCTTCGATATATAGCCTTATAGCCTTCCCGATAAATGGGCTGTCTGACACTAAATTTAACAATTTTTCAAATCCGACCAGTAGTTCCTGAGATTAGCGCGTTCAAACAAACAAACAAATAAAGTCTTCAACTTTATATATTAGCATAAGATAAGATTTTAATATCGCTTAATATTATTAGTTTCGTCTTAAGTACTTGCCTTTAAAAATATATAAGAAGTATTATATTAATAAAATCCCATAAACCGACTTCAAAATAATACACCACCAAAATCTTATATTGAAATCGTTAATCATTTATTTGTACCTTATAAAGCAAATACCTAATTAAAAATAAACTGAATTATAAGTAAATTAAAACCATACAATGAATTAAACTAAAACTAAACCAGAGTAGCGTAGTATTATTTTATTTATTTATGTGCTGACAAATCCTAGAAACGCAAAACTGTTTTGAAGCTAATTTACCTGTACGCACTTGGCCGTTTATAATCAAATCCACGTGCTATCCGCACAAACATCTTCAAGTTACAACAGTTCATCGGCATTTTTGCTTAGTAACTGATTATGTAGTCCGCTCTTGTTCCAATTCATGTCTAGCATGTTTAGGCACAATTCCTTCTTAGGCTATACCATCAGAATGCCATTGCTTCTATTGTAAAAGCATTGAATGGCAATTGATTACTGTATTCATGTAACTAGTTAAAAATATTTGTAGTTTTACATATTCAAATTCAAAAGATTTTCTTCAAAATAAGTAAATTTAGTTTGAAGGTCATACATATAGGTTAAAATTTATTTTACTTCCTAGTCTATGTACGTACATCGCTTCGCAACTTGTTATTGCTGTTAAGGAGAAGAAGCGGCAAGAAACTCCCAGCAACACGTCTAGCAAAAAATTGTTCTTCTTTATATTTCTTATTCTATTTATATATCAACTTCGTTTTTTATAAGTTTTACTAGCTGTCCCGTCAGACGTCGTCCTGCCCGGTAAAAATAGGGGTTTGTCGCAGAGGGTTAATAATTTAGGGTTGTATGTATTTTTGTATGTTGTATCATAAAAAAATAGAAATTAAAAATTTTGTCTAAAAAATAAAAAAAAAATTTAGGGGTGGACTACCCCTACATTTAGGGGGATGAAAATAGATGTTGGCCGATTCTCATAGATACCGGATAAGCACAAAAAATTTCATCAAAATCGGTCAAGCCGTTTCGGAGGAGTATGGCAACGAAAACTGTGACACCACGAGAATTTTATATATTAGATACAGAAGTATTTTACAGAATGACTTTTGAAGAATTAATGGAGTTGTAGCAAACAGTGCATATTCAATAAGACACAATAAAAGGATAGAAAAATATTATTATATACGTCATTTTTTGACGAATGATAATAATTATTAAGTAAACATATGTTGGTGGGGAGTTTGGTGCGCCGCTTCTTCTCCTTTAACAATAACTAAAATTGCTTTAGAATCGGTGATAGATCCTGCTATTCAATAAACAATCTGTAAGATTCCATTTTGAAATAAATATCCTCATTTTCATATTGCTTAAATAGTGTTTAAAAAAAAATGTACCAAATTTCAGTAAACTTGGCACCGTGATCTTTCACTAAATGTGTGGCAAAGACAGTTAGTACTTTTGTATTTATAACAGTATGAATGTAGAGAGTATTGCGAAAGACCTTCGCCTAGTAAAAATATAGCTCTGAAAAGCTCCTAAACCCTAAACTATATGGAGTTACAGGACACTCTTTAATTAAATGATTGCATGTGTCTCTAATATTTACGTTAGAAATAATGTCTGAGCCGTTCTAGAAATAAACACCTACAACTTTTTTTTCCGTGTCAGACATTTTTAATTACTCGAAACAGGTATTTTAATCATTAGTCGTATATATAATATACACGTAGAGGGATTGAGTTTGTAGATGAGAATAAAACCAGTGAGGCTAGTTCAGTCAGGTAGATTCCAAAAATGTTACTTTGATTTTTTTGTTTTTCCATCAAAAAGTGGTAGTTAAACTACGTTTAGACAGTATCATCATCATCATCATCATCATCACTATCACTACATAGTATAAAACAAAGTCGCCTTTTCTGTCCCTATATCCCTATGTGCGCTTAAATCTTTAAAACTACCCAACGAATTTTGATGTGGTTTTTTCCAATAGATAGAGTGATTCAAGAGGAAGGTTTATATGTATAATACATGCATCATATACTAAGGCAACATTGCTAATTTTAGAGGTTTCTATGTAGTGATGCCCGTGCAAGTCGGAGCGGGCCGCTATGTTTTTATAATTGCACCCGTGCGAAGCCGGGCGGGTCGCTAGTTTTTGAATAAAACAGATATCGAAACTTAAATACAATATGTAGGAGATCAGTGTATGGCAATGCTTATTTGTTGCGCGAAATATGAGCCAACCTTCTGATCACGGGTAGTGTCAAAGAGTTCCTTACATATGTCTTTAAAGAAACTTTGCCATTAGACCCACGGGCCTAATGTTTCAACCCCAAACGGCACAACGGATTTTTGTTTGTCTGTCTATTAGAGCTTCACCTAAAAATTTATGGACCAAATTTAATGGAACTCGATATAAAGTTAGCTGGTATCCCGGCTCAAGAATGAGGTTACTTTTTATCCCGATAAATGAAGTCACTTCTGTGGGATAGACGAATATAGCCAAAAAGATGGCGCTGCGGTTACATTTCCATGGTGCTGCCGTTAAAATTCACTAACAAACGTCGTCATGGCAACTCCAACCAAGTTTTACTGACACAATAATGTGTTATTAAAAAAACAAAATAAAAAGTCATGAAATTCAAATTCCAGTTTTTATCCAAAATAAGTGCCACTGGAGAACACTTTTGTTTAAATAAATATATTTATACAGAAGTATTTCTAGCAAACAGTGCATGAACTGGTAATATCCAGACCTTCTTGATATAAACCTTTTGTAATGTTACAATTTTTCTCCTTTTTTACTCTTTTGTTTTGTTATGTCAACATATCTTTAAAGAAAATATAACACATTACTAACATAGGAAATTTCTTTTAATCTAATATATAAAATTCTCGTGTCACAGTTTTCGTTGCCATACTCCTCCGAAACGGCTTGACCGATTTTGATGAAATTTTTTGTGCTTATCCGGTATCTATGAGAATCGGCCAACATCTATTTTTCATCCCCCTAAATGTTAGGGGTAGTCCACCCCTAAATTTTTTATTCTATTTTTTAGACAAAATTTTAATTTCTATTTTTTTATGATACAACATACAAAATACATACAACCCTTGATTTTCAACCCTCTACGATCAACCCCTATTTTTTACCGGGCAGGACGACGTCTGCCGGGACAGCTAGTTAAACTATATATTTAAGTACAATACACTAGCCATACATACATAAACATCAGCTATTCATAAAGGTAATACAATAGAATTTTTGAATTTAAAAGATGAAAGATATAATAATAATCTTCTTTCTTTTCTTTACTTGTAATGCTTTACACAATTTGTCCACAAATAACTATGTCTGATTAACACAATATAATCATGCTAATACATTTATTATAATAAGTATGTATTTTGAAATATATTCTTGTATATATATGACTATGTATATATGTGTGTGTATTTATTTCTTAAATTACTTTAAGTATTTATGTATCTATTGCCTTTTTCCTTCACCACCTATTACGCCTGATTCAATTTCTTTCATTTACGTTGCCTGGAAGAGGTCGCTTTAAGCGATAAGATCGCCTATTGTATTGCCTAGAAAATATTTAAATTATGGTCTGATTTTGTAATTGTATATTTTGGTGTGCAAAAAGTGTTATCTTTCTCTATCTGCTTTAAGATCGTGTGGTCTTTTACCAGGTGATTAAAAAAAACTGGACCAGAAAAAGTAAACGAGCTAAAGAATCCCGGTATCCCGCAATAATTCATCCCGCGTCCCGCATAGTTGTCCGGCGATATTCGGCATATTTCGACTCCGCACCCTTTCGCCGCCGGACGGCGCATGCGTCGCGTTTTTCACGCTAATTTGTTTAAGACCCAGCCGGTTTTTTTGGACTCCTTTCTTATTTAAGTAAAAAACCGATTCAAAAACTAAAAAGTATAAAATAACTTATTTCTAAAACTATTATTTTTAATATAGTATTTTTTTATGTTTTACATAAAAAAATACTATATTTTCATCTAACTTCGAATGTCTCATGATGTTTGTCTCTATCGTAAGTACGATGTATTTGGTACATTAAAAAAATGACTGCTATAACTATAAAATCGACAAGACAACAACAACTGTTTACCCATATATGTAGATGATAATAATTCATAGTATTAAAACGGTTTCGATGTGCAAATTCATGTGCCGACAGCTTTATAACTTTAAGTAGAAAATGATTTAGTATAATGTCACACAATTCAACTTTATAGGCTTAACTTGAGCTTTATTAAGTGAAAATAATACTTAATATTCTCGCATACTTTTTTAATACTTTTATTTTAAACTTCTTACCAACGATTATCGATTATTACTGCTCGTTTAGTGTATACTAAGGTATTCTTCATGCGGAATTAATTTTATTCGTGCATTTAAAATAACCGATTTTCTTAGTTTATTCAATTTGTACGTTACTCACCTGGACTTGAAAAAATGCTTTACGAGTTCTAGCTGAGACAAGTCGAGAAATCTTAGGCAAATATTTCGATGTGATTTCTGTCGTAATGTAAACTTAAAAACTTTTGTTGATAATTAATAATTATACCTTACGAATATTGTATGACATATTCGTAGGCGAGTTTTTGATTTTTCGTGCTAATTTAATGATAATTTAAGAATCGTCGTCGTGATAATTTAAGAATTACATTTAAATCAGGTTGCCTGGAAGAGTTTGCTTTTAGGGATAAGGCCGCCTTTTGTTTTACCAAAATGAAGATCGTTTTTCTTCATGTATTCAATTATCCAGATTTTCCGAATTTCGTATGAGAAAAATTTAGATATTTAATCGAGTCTCCACTGTATGCTAATACAGCTTTATTTGCAAAAGCTTAAACTATTATCGTTCTTAAATAAACGAAAGACAATCCGGGCTTTTAAGTAATATTACCCACGAACAAGGGTCCTTTGTTGAGTAGAATCCCGGTACCTTCAAATGGGGAGCAGGTACATCCGCAGGTAGGAATTGTTAATCGGAGGATGTGCTTTTAGGGGCCAAGTTTGATAAAACAATATTTGCTAGGATGTCCCGTTTTCTAATCCGATCTAATATATATATCTATCTAATCTAAATTTGCTTACATTTTTTGTAATTTTAATGGATTTAAAATAACTTTTCATGTGCTCTACACGCGGTTGTTTTGCGTGAAATTTTGTTTCGACTTGTTCTGGGTGTGGTTCTGTAACTTTTGCATTTTTTTTACTTATTATTAAAAAATACTTTATATTCAGCTACGGTTTTTATCTATAGACGTTTGTAACATTAGAAGCGTCACAAGTAATAATGATTTTGATCAAGTGAAATAAATTTTATAATTTGGTTATGCTTTACCAGATTTCTCAGCGGCTAGGCCGCAGATCAATTTCTGGTGAGTAGCTCACATTTACTTACATAAACACTTAATTGTATTTGTATATATCGCAAGCAAAGCCGCGGGTAAAAGCAATATGAACTTTTCTTGAAAAGTTATTTAACTGATGGTGAAAACCTCTTAAAATCTCTTTAAAAACAGTTAGCGGAGATACAGTAATGTTTATTAAATTATTTAACAACGAATAACAAGTTAAAAAATTATATAGCAGCATATGGAATGAATATTCCTTTTTTGTCCAAAATTTATTAGAAACTAGCGGTTTCAACAGATGTTGTCCTGCATTGAAAAAATAAAAATCTAGAACCCGATTCCAGCGCCAAGTATCTTGTTTAGATTGATGGGTTACATTATTGAAGTTTTAGTGGGGATCCCTGAGTTTTAATTTTTTTTCTTTTATTGTAGTGCTCTTTGGTGGCGGTTATTATAGAAATAGTGCTTAATGGGATACGAGGGCGAGGAGTTTCATCATACAGGGTTATATACAGGGTTTACCTAGTTTGGGCTCCTGTCCTTCCCATTTTATTAAGTTTCGCAAATTTTTGTAGGTACTCTATAAATTTTGCTTTTCTTTTTATGGGAAGTAAATAAATATTTACTTATAAATATTATTTTTATTAATTAGGGATAATGTAGCATTCGAATTGTGGAATAATTGTTGAAATCGGTCGATTGGTGTTTGATTTATTCGTTATAAACATAACAATACAAATTTTTCCTCACCACATTAAAATTCAAAACTACAGGTTTGTCATCCGTGTTACAGATTTGCACATAAATATCAAAACAATCTTTGGTCTCCTTTTTATTATTTTGAAAGAATTTAATGCTTACTTTGAATACTGGTTATAAATTATAGAAGATAATATCAAAAAGTCTCCGAATCAACGACAGACTACGAATTTATATAATTATTAAAATCGGCTGCATTTGTAGATATTTCTATTTTTGGTGGATTGATTTATGTATATAAAGTGGTTGGAATAATGTGGTTAAATATGTCTTTATGAATTTTCAATTATCTAATAGAATGTGCATATTGGATATTGTTTTTGATGGTAGTAATAAAATTAAGTGTTTTGTCATGTCAGTTCATCTGAGAGACTATCAAAATACTAGATCAAGATTTTATCAGACCATTTTATTATACTGCTACTATTATTTTATCTGTAATCTTATTTACACTGTGTTTAACATTTTTACTGTTGTTTTTGAATATATTCATTCTGCCTCTAAGGGTTCAAGCACTGTATGTATTTAATCCGGATTTAATAAATAGGAAAGAATGACTAAACAGATATACTACTATGCAAAAGTGGATGGATGCAGAAGTCGCGGAAGGCCACGACACACCTTCCATGATCAAATTGATCATGTATTAGCAGAAGGTGATGTCAGGAGCCTTAAGAACAGACGAGCGTGCATGACAAGAACTATGAATGTCAAAGAAGCAAGTGAGGTGTGTAAGAATAAGCCTAAATGGCGCTCTGTTGTTCGTGCCTACCCCGCAAGGGACCTGGCGTGAAGTTATGTATGTATGCATGTGTATGTATGTACTAAATAGGCCTTAATGATAAAATAATAGAAACATGAATGTAACAGTTTTATTTATTTATTATGGACCATCAACAGGAGATTTATCAAAACATCCGACTTAAATCTAAACAATGCTCATGCTAAATATATTCCCTATCATAGGTGGTCACATCATGCATTATGTCATATTTTACAAAATGTCAAATAAAAAGTTAAATTTGGATAATTAACATATTATAAGATATTAATTAAAGGATAAAATAAAATAAAATAATAACACAAAAAAGCATAAGCAATAAATAGCGAGAACATACTTAATCTGCTTGGGATATTATTTTAAAGAATGTATGAGGACTGTCATTAAATATATCGACGTTTTTAGATTTTTCAACATATGTATTGTACAGACGTGATATTCTTGCTATGGGTGAATATTTTCCAAAATTAGTTTTAAAACGTTTTGTCTTAAATGTTGGACAGGTTTTTAAATAGTTAGATAACTCTTTATTCTACAACATTATAGAAAAACTTAAAGACTAGTTGTAATATTCTATTTTACTATATTCAAATATCTACTACGTGTTTCTGGAATATGACGATGGTTTTTATATATTGAAGAAATTACTTCCGATATCCAGTGTTAATGTTTGGTGCCGCTCTTTTAACTTTTTTTACTTTTTACCCTAACAACCTATGTTACTTTAAAATTGCACTGACATGATTTTATTTTCACTTCCAGGTGTGCCAGTGATAATGCGTGAGCGGTGATTAGGACCAAGCGCGATGCTGCGCATCATACTCTGCTTTATGTTCGCCGCGGCCGTCGGCGAACACGTCCGCGAATTCTTAGTACGAGAAAACGCAAGGGCAGATACGCTAGTGGGCCATTTGGGTGACGAACTCCCTGATGCTGCGCCTCCATACACCATCGTCCCGGTGCCGGGTAGTGCAGTCAATGATGATTTGAGAATAGATCCACATACTGGGGAGATAAGAACCAAATTACCTCTTGATAGAGAAAATAGAGACCATTACGCGCTAGTTGCTATACCTGCAAGTGGGGATAATATCAGAGTCGTTGTTCGAGTATCGGACGAAAACGACAACGCTCCAACTTTTCCCACTCCTATTATGAATGTTGAATTTTCTGAGAATACCCCCAGAGATGTCAAAAGGAAACTTAATCCCGCAAAGGATCAAGATCTTGGCGTGTTTAATACGCAAAGATATAACATAGTATCTGGTAACACTGATAACGCCTTTAGATTATCATCTCATAGAGAAAGAGATGGAGTATTGTATTTAGATTTACAAATCAATGGTTTTCTCGATAGAGAAACGACTGCACATTACCAGTTAGTTATAGAGGCTTTGGATGGCGGAACCCCACCTTTGAGGGGTACCATGACTGTAAATATTACTATTTTAGATGTAAATGACAACCCACCGGTATTTGCTGAAAGTGTATATTCTGCAACGATCCCTGAAAATGCCACAGTAGGTACAACTGTTCTTAAAGTTTTTGCTACTGATTTAGATGCCGGTGAAAACGGGCTTATTGAATATTCTATAAATAGAAGACAGAGTGATAAAGAAAACATGTTTAGGATAGACTCTGAAAGTGGTGAAATAACTGTAAATAAAGCTTTAGATTTTGAAACTAAAGAACTACATGAATTAGTTGTGGTAGCCAGAGATAAAGGTGCTCAACCTTTAGAAACAACCACATTTGTTTCGATCAAAGTTACTGACGTCAATGATAATCAACCCACAATAGACGTAATCTTTTTAAGTGATGACGCAACACCAAAAATATCCGAATCGGCACAGCTAGATGAATTTGTCGCTAGAATATCTGTTCATGATCCAGATTCAAAAACAGAATATGCAAATGTAAATGTAACTTTGAGTGGTGGTGATGGACATTTTGATTTGCGAACTCATGATAATATAATTTATTTAGTAGTCGTGGCATTACCTTTGGATCGGGAATCTCGATCTACTTACACTCTTAACGTAGTAGCTACAGATAAGGGGTCTCCTCCTTTACATGCGTCTCGAATCATATCCCTTCGGGTAACAGATGTTAATGATAATGCTCCAGTGTTTCTCGAAAGTGAATATAAAGCGAGTGTACCCGAAGCAGCGTCGTCTGGTACGCCCGTGATACAAGTGTCTGCTAGTGATGTAGATGAGGGTGAAAATTCTGAGATTCGATATTCAGTATTACCAACACCTCAATCAGATTGGTTCGCTATAGATGAGCGTTCAGGTTTAGTTACGACGAAAGCTAAAGTGGATTGTGAAACGAATCCAATGCCGACGTTAACAGTGGTTGCAAGTGACCGTGGCACACCTCCTTTGTCTTCGACAGCTACGTTGGTTGTGACAGTGTTAGATGTGAATGATAACGAGCCGATCTTCGACCAGTCTTTCTACAATGTCACCGTGTCGGAGAACGAAGCTGTAGGCAACTGTATTTTAAAGGTAAGTCTATTTATATAACAGAAACACTGAAGGAGTATTTTACATTCCTGGTTTTATAGCTTAATTATATAAGAAAATTCCTGGCCCAAAAATCAGAGCTTAAATTGTTGCTATTGAAGGAATACTGGACTGATGAAACTGAAAAAATAGCAAATAGTGAAAATATGAAATTGTACATTTGTAAAATATTTTTCATTAGCGTTGCAAACCGAAGAGGCAACGCGTTCAGTCTTTTGGGAATGTTCTCAGTTGAGGCATAATACTTTATTTCTTTGACTTTGATTTATTTTAGGAAGTACTATTAGACATTTGTATACGGCAATTAATTGCGATTTTGAAAAATCGTGATGATTATATAAAACAGTATTGTTAATTTATTTTATACTAGCGACCCGCCCGCTTCGCACGGTGCAATGCTGATACAAAATTAAATACACTACAGAAAAACTATGAACTTGTATAAAAACATAGCGCCGCTCGACTTGCACGGCATCACTACATAGAAACTCTAAAATAGCAATGTTGCTTAGTATATGATGCATGTATTATACATATAACCTTCCTCTTGAATCACTCTATCTATTGAAAAAACACATCAAAATTCGTTGGTAGTTTAAAGATTTAAGCGCACATAGGATATAGGACAGAAAGGCGACTTTGTTTTATACTATGTAGTGATAGTGATATATAACTAGCTGTCCCGGCAGACGTCGTCCTGCCCGGTAAAAATAAAAAAATAATAATTTAGCGGTGGACTACCCCTAACATTTAGGGGGATGAAAAATAGATGTTGTCCTATTCTCAGACCTACCCAATATGCACACAAAGTTTCACGAGAATCGGTCAAGCCGTTTCGGAGGAGTATGGCAACGAAAACTGTGACACGAGAATTTTATATATTAGAAAGATAGATATAATTATTTTGAATATTTTTTAATTCCATGCTGCTTTTAGGGTATTGTAACCATATTGCAAAAACATTAGACATTCGTCATCCTAACCGAATCCATCATTGTGCATGCACCGCCACGCATTGACCAATTTTTTTATCCATCAAAAATAGAAAAACGGTTTACCGAGCTTGACATTAAGCATCAAAAGCTTAAAGTAGTAAAAGTATGATAACCCGCTCCGTGAAATTGCAATCAAGTACATCACGAACGCTTTCACAAAGCGAAAGTTGGATTTGGCGCAATTTACAGTCTATTATATTGCCACCGTTGGAATGACATCTGGTATCATCTATTATAAGCTATTCAACACATTCCTGTTGATTTATAAAATAGGCAGTATATATTCTTTACTTTTTGTAGTATTTTTTAGACGAAAAAAGAGTTTTTCTGAGTAGAAAAGTACAAAAGATATTACAGCGTCGGCCTTATCGCCAAAACTTGTTTTAAAAAGGTTTTCAAATAGGTGTACAGGCTTTTGAGATCCTGGATATCATGCAGCAGCAGAGTGCTAGCCAAGACAAGTAAAACAAGTCCAAACACAACGGGTCTATCTTGTTTAGTACAGGAGTTCCTATGGCCACCTTCCGACTCCATAATCAGATCAGATCCACGGTACTATATCTTGCATTGTCACGCGATATACACATTGCAAAATTTCAGCTCGACCACTCGAACAATTTTTGTAATTTATTTATTAACTGACAAACATCGCTATCATGACAGTTGTCACCTATACGATAGCGTGGTACACATAATACATTATACATATATATAAACATGCATTCAGCTGTCATAACATATAATACAATATACAGTTCTTGTGAATTCAGTCACAATACAGATAAAAATGACAATTTGTTGACATATCTTGTTCAATGTTCGAAAGGCCTGTGCCTTAAAATTAAAATATCCAATCGAGCCTAGGTCACACCAATAAACAGTATTAATAGCTGGCAACATTCCCTCTTTGGTTTAATTTTTTTTGGCTATTATTATTAAAAATGAAAAACATCGATATAGTATATTAGGCATCAGATACTCTTGATTACCGTGAAACACGAAATCACTTAACAAGAGTTTCTCAAAAGGTGCTGGTACATACAATTTGGCGTGTCTCTAGGTGATTTTACGTGCCTTTTATTCAATTGCTATTGTTTCTAACGTTAATGCCATTGTGCTAGTGAAATGTCAGACAAGCCTGTTCACAAAGTGTGATCTCTTTATTTAGGTACTGTAAATGTCAATACCCTTCTATCTTGATTTTGTTTTAATCTATTACCGTGTACTACACGACAATAAAATGAAGATGTCACTGTTCAGCTTTGTTGCCATAAATAAAACTGTTAAGACTTAAATCAATACATTCTCCAAAAAATACATTTACCTTATGAGTAGTATTATTGACATTATTTATTAGTATCATTAATAACATTTTACGACATAAATGGAACGGTTAATTATGGCACCCACACTAAAAAAATAAAATTCTGTATCGAAAATTGAAAATGAATATTTGAGTCAAATTGCTTTATTTTTAATAATTAATTGATAGCATTAATTATTATTCCAATATAGACGTTGGTAAAGTCTTTATTGTGTCATTTTAATCTTTCTTTTAAAACCACTATATTGTGATGCCGTATTACCATGATAGAAGGTCAATAGTAAGTTCTATTAACCTTCTAGCATGGTACGCAGTCCGAGTGGAATTTGTTTTCAAAGCCCCCCCCCGATTTTGAAACATTTTTCATTGCTGCTCCGCTCTTATTGATCTTGCATGATGATATGTAGCCTATAGCCTTCCATGATAAATGGGCTATCCAACACTGTAATAATTTTTCAAATCAAACCAGTAGTTCCTGAGATTAGCGCGTTTAAACAAGCAAACAAGCTTTATATATATTGAGTATAAGATAATAAATCAGCTTTATTAAATATAAGGAATATCAAAATAAGAGAATTAGAATAAGATAACGAACTAACGAGTGACTATGAATTAACAGTTTTTAGCGTAGCGATACCACAACAACGTTCAGAGAATTCAGTTTCCATCATATTACGGACACTTGACGTCTGTAGTAATATGTTCCATCCATGTCTTGTTCGTATGGCTTGTAACTACTAGTAAAGTTTAGTGTGTTATTTGGTAAAACCAGTAAAATGAAACACGATATCTAAAAGGTTTACGACTACTTTACAAGAGATTTTAATAAGGTTTCTATAAAATTTATTTACGGTCGTGGCATTAAGTATGTCATCTGATTGTATCTTCTAACATAATAGGAACGGTGTGTTTCGCAATTTAAAATACTTTAAAACATATTTTTCTACAGAGGTAGGCAGCGGTTGTGCTATATACATCACTTGATTTTATTTAAAAAAAATGATGAGATATCTTATTGTTGAACGTATCCAAGTTTAATACGAATAATGTAACTTTGAATGAATGAATGACATAGAACATTGATAGAAATAAATATTACTCACCTGTACAATGTACATTTTGAAGTTATGGTATTATGTATGTAGTATGGCCTTAAGTTGTCCCAAGCAGCGGGACTTATGTAGTTTACATATAAATAAAGGCTCAGAGTGCAGTGGTTTATATTTCAATTTAACACTGTTTATGTCATATTATTTTAGTATTGAAACATTTGGCTTAAATAATTTATTTAACGAGGTCTGATATTTAATAAATATAAGCTGCAACCACTCCATATCAACATAAGTAATCTTGCTGAACGAATTTGTCCAAAAAAATTCCAATTTTCATTATCTGTTTATCGCGTCGAAGCTCATAACTTACGAGTTAATTCGTTTAATATATTCGAGATGTACTAGGGATGGGAATGGATAATGCTTTGGTTGTTCGAGTCAGTTAAATTTCGAGTCACGCCAGTGAGATATTTTCATTTCTTTATACGTGTTGGTTATATTCGGGTGTTATTTATATGTGTAATATTTGATATATTTAAATATTCTGTGGTAGATATTGGACTGTATAATAGCTTTTATTTAAAAATAATATTTTTTAATATTATTTACTCCCAGAAACCAATGCAATAAAATATATTTTTAAGCGATACTAATATTATGTTATTACAGTCCAACAATATGACGAGAATGAATTTAATAGTTTTAAATTATTTTACAACGTAGTATTTTTCGCGTTTAAATTAACAATTGCTAATATGATAGTATTCAAATATGTATAAGTAATATGTATATTTACATATTTGTATAGGTATATAGGTATGTTATTTAATCTTTATTCTTGTTTTAGGTAGTTATTACGATTATCTGATTTGTTTAAATTTAGGTCGTGTAATAATAGAAAGAGTGACGATCTTATTCAAATTGCATTAGGGTAAGTTTGTAGGCTTTTTTAAGGTTCGTAAAAAGTCTACAAACTTATTGTGTTGGGTCTCTAAAACTCTCGTTAATAAGGGTTTCATTACTGTGTACATTTAATTGTCTATTTAAAATCAGTTACAAATTTCAGCGACTCGATTTTCTGATTAATTTTAGACTCGACTGTGTCGATCGAGTCAAAAGAGTCCCGAGTCCCATCACTAACTCGAAAAGTATTACAAGTTATGTGGGGACCATAAATCTAGTTACTCAGTGCTGCCACTTGGGCGGGCAAGGGGCAACATCGCAAATTGCAATCTAAATTGAAAATTAAACAGTGTTCATCGTGTTCGGTTGTGCTCGTGTGACTTCGGTGAGGTACATTTTTATAATGAGAATAAAGATGTTTCATGAAGAACATAGATACTTAAAGAAATATAAAAAGTATGTAAATAATTTCTTGACTTTAAGATATTGACATTTCCTTGTTTGTATTAAAAATATACACAATGACTTTAAATAATTATCTAAATCTAAGAACTATTAACAAAAACTAAAATATCCTAAAAATAAACCTAACTTAAAAATATGTATACAATAGTAGGAAAATTAAAATATAAACCTATATTAAAGCCCTTCCAGCCTACCAGACCACTGACGCTGGGCATTGTACCTAGAAGCAGCGTTGCCAGATGACCATGTCAAATAACCCCCAATTTTTTTTCAAAAACCCCAAAAATAAGCTTTTTCAGGAAAAAACCCCAAAACAATTTTACTTATTTTAAAGAGAAAGAAAAAAGCAAAACCACCGTCGTAGCGAAAACGTCACTAATGACGTCATAATTTTCGCTCACGAGGCGCTCACAACGACCCGTGTCAATAGGTGCGTTAAATAACCATTCCACTTGAGTTTACGATTGTGACACCAGCAAATAAGTGAAACGGGAAAAACCGCGGTTGTGAACGTGATCATTGTGAGTCTCTAACGGAAAGTAGCCTATGGGATACGACGCATACGAGTAGAGACGGCATAATAAATAAACAACGTTAATGAACAAACGAATTAATTGAATTATTTAAATGAATTATTGAATTAAAGTATGATTCACTAGTAGAGTATAATTCTAAGATAAAGTAATAATACCGTATTGTGACTTAGATATAATAATTGTAGTGATGAGAATTGTGTTAGTAGATAAATTATTGATACTTAAAATATCTCTCCAAAATTTCTCACAACGAAATATTTCCCCCGAAAGTCCCCCCAAAGAATCTTTACCCCCGAATTTCCCCCCAGACGTCAAAAAAACCTCCGAATTTGCAGGGAATCCCCCCATCTGGCAACGCTGCCTAGAAGACTGGCAGCATAACCTCGCTGGATACAAAGGCTAATCCTTTGAGCGAGGTATTCTCCATCCTTCCGGTCTCCTGTCGTGTTTGTTCGAATATGTGATTATTGATCGATAAGTAAATGAAATGAAATGAAATCTTTATTTGTATGAAACATGAAAATCAAAATCTTATGCTAGTGTAAACATGTTTCGCCATTTACTGGCATACAAATTTACTTATATCCTAGTAAAGTTTTTAATTAAACATTTAATTTTTATTTAATTGTCCTATATCATTTTGTTGGACAATTTTGTCACCTTTGTTTCAAATTTAAATACAAAATACATTTTATGAATATCACTTTATTAATAATAACGAAATGTCAAATAAATACTGAATAATCATCGCATGTTGGTAATATAATAATAATAATAAAATAAATAAATGTCATTTGATCTAATTAAATAATTCTGATACCCGATAAAAACATTTCTCAACGAGCCATGAGAATAATTTTCTTTTAAATTGTTTGAGAGGTAATTCTCTTTTTGATGCAGGTATTCGAGGTAAATAGAAATTATTATCACTTAACATAATATGTGATACTGTTTTATATGTTTAATGAAATTATTTGGTAGTAAAATTGGTAGGGATTAGTGTATAAAAAATTAAGATTTCTCGTCGTACGCTGTGCCTTGAATAACAAAGTAGAGGCTGGTGAGTACACGAAATGTCAGAATGAATGCTCACTTAATATGACATACATTTCAATCAGAGCCACTTTGCCCATAGAACGTAAAACAAGCTGAGCAATAAACAATTGAACCGCTGAGCGTTTTCGACACTCGGCACACCACTGTGCGGCACGACTCACGATCTTGAAGAACACAGTCGCAAACTTCACCGTTGGGAATGAAAAGTAATATAACTCCGTTTAATATTAATACGAATGAAAACCATTTCAATATTCGGGTTGAAACAACATATACCTACCTACACTGAGTAGAAAAAAACATCTTACTTTCTACTAATATTACAAACGCAAAAGTTTGTTTTTCTGGGTGCGTGATTGTTACTCTTTCACGCAAAAACTACTACTGTTCAACACTTCTTTAAATATTAATCCGTTGTGGACAGTAATTATTTTAATTATTAAAGAAAACTACACGTGCATTATACAATGACGATTTTAGTAATAATGCAGGGAAGAAATATATACAGATAAAAAAACAAAAGAAGATCAAATTCAAATATTTAGTATATTTGGTAAATATACGATTACAAATATGTTGTTAAGCATTAGGCCGCAGTTGTTTATTTGTAAAATGCTGACTATTGAACTTACTTTGTACAGCTAGAAAGTAAGTATTCTCTCCGTGCAGAAACCGAGAAAAAATACAATTTGCTGCGGCCGGGCGGCCTGTCGTAAGAGGCGACATAACTACCAAAAGTCAGGTGGTAGGGCATTTGCCCGACTGGATGCCCACCACCCCTTGTTTAAAGTATGTCGCCATAACAACCTTGAGTTGTGTTCCGGCATTAGTGACCAGGTTCCAGTCTCCCTTAAGAGAGCAATAGCGCATTTGCAGCACCTTTGGTGTAACAAATGTCCATAGGTGATGGTAACCGCTTCTCATCAAGTGCACCGTCTGCCTGTCGGCTGCAGTCCTGCAATAAAAAAAGTAAAAGACATTTAAAAAGTTAGCATATAAAAGCTCCGCCTATAGAGACAGAGGACGGCCGGTAGTAAATCAGTAAAAGCAAGTGCTATTTTATATGTACTACGACGGCCTCTGTAGTTAAGCGAGCTAAGCCTTTGCCGGCAGACTTCACTACAACGTAGAGGTTCCGGGTTTAATTCCTGGCACGGTTAATTGCGTAAACGAACTTTCCAATATTTACTATGGCCTGCGTATCTCGAATCGGCCCATTACACATAACACAAACATAATTTTGCTTAGTTTGGGGACATGATGACATGACGTGATAATAATGGTCATTCACACTATATCTTTATAAATTTATAGCCTATGTGTTACTCTGACGTGTAAGCTATATAGCTTAATAATATTATTGAGCAGTTTTATCAAAATCCATTCAGTAGTTTTTGCGTAAAAGAGTAATAAAAATACATTCTTACAAACTTTCGCGTTTATAATATTAGTAGGATGGATGAATAAAAACACTTAATTGTTTACTAAACATTAAAACTACGTTATTAAAAACTATCTATAAGCTTTTAAATAAACTGTATCAGATTCTCACCACGCTACTGTTGTGAATTTTACCATGTCCTTTGGAATATGTGTCTGGCATAAATAGCCGTTGCATATTTGGTTTAAATACAGGTTAAGTACCGCTATTTACAGCGTGCTTCACTTAATACGAATGAATTTGATTATTCAACTTAAGATTTGTTTTAAATACTTCTAAATTAAATTGAAGTGTCTGCTTGTAATCTTATATATAAAAATGTATCGCAAAATGTGTTGGTAAGCGCGTAACTTGAGAACGAATTTACCGATTTTGATGAAATGTTGTGTGTGTTTGAGTGGGTCCCGGGATGGTTTAAATACACAATTGGAGCCGGTAGGTGGCGCTGAGATCGGGTTCTAGAATCCTCCTAATCACCGGGAGCGATTTTGGTGATTTTGTTTTTGTGTCATGAAACAAAGTCTTTTAGGAAAATTCAGAAAATATGGCGATACGAAGTTCGCAGTCAGCTAGTGTCAAAATAAAAATGTGAAAAAGTCAGGGGGGATAATTCGGACCAGGAGATTACGACGTTCCGGCTAATCTCTAAACAGCTGGTCCGATTTTGACGGGATTTTCACTGGCAGATAGCTGATGTTGTAAGGAGTAGGCTACTTATAAATGGTAATTATAATAATAAAATAATATTAATAATCGGCAGACAAACAAACACACATTGTATATCCCCAAAATTAATCAAGTTACGCTTGTGTTATGGGTTATATACAACGGACCACTGGGGCCGATCTCAGACACCCAGACCATGCTAAATAACGGTGAAAATACGTTTCCGAAATTTTACTATACCAGGAATCGAACCCGGAGCCTCTGCATTGCAGTGATGTAGGCCGGCAAAGGCTTAGCCCGCTCAACCACAGAGGTCGTCAAATTTGATTTAAAAAAATCTAATGATACCACTTTTGTGTCCGTCAAATCAGTCTCCACGCCTTTGAGTGTTTTTCAATATTTCGTATAGTTTAGGATTTGATCCTGAAGTCCCATTTGGAAAATTGACCCTGAAAATAAAAAAAATAGTTTTAAGGTTCATGCAGAACTAAAAGTAAAAAAGTTCCGTCTTAGACATAGATATGCGTTAGCGCATTTATGTCTCAACATTTTACAGCTCGGTCGTCCTTGATTATGTTCCAATTTCAAACTGACCAATTACAAGAGCTCAATGTGTAGTTGTCTGCTATTGGTCTTGTTTATTTTTAAAGTGTGGGCTTCGGAACACCAGACTGACATGTTATGTAACTACTAAAGTCACTGTTGTATTAAATATAATACATTTTTTCTTCACTAAAAACATGTAAACTAACAGTATAAAAGACAATAAAGTTTGCTCTAAATCTAATGTATGAGGGCTTCAACACCTAAAACTAGGTAAAAACCTGTATTATATTAGGTGTCAGTGCTCTTTCAATGCAATTATTTTTTACATTTATACAATGTGTATGTGTGTGTATGTGTTTATATAATTATACTTAAATCACTATTTTGAGTAGATTCTCACTGTCATATTAATCTTGCGTTTGCAGCCAACTATAAACTTTAAATTTAAATTCCTTTTAGCCATAAAAAAACACTATCTCTGAGGGATAAAACCATATAGGCAAACCGAAGAGACGGCCTCTGTGGTGGAGCGGTTTAACCTTTTGTCGGCCTAGCTCACTGCAATACAGAGGCTCCGGGTTCGATTTCTGGTATGGTAACTTTCGGAGATGACTTTCTCTGTTACTATGGTCTGGGTGTTCGGGATTGGCCCCAGAATAGTTCGTTGTACATTTACCCGTAACACATACATAACTTGCCTAATTTGGGAATATACAATACGTGTATTTGTCTGGTGATTACTCCATTCTCGTTTAATTAGCGCTACACTCATAATTCACTAAAGAATACATCGTTATGGCAACGACAATTACAAAGGAATTTTAATAAGTTGCTCTCATTGTTCACCTTCGCTAGATGCGTTATGGAATTTTGAATTGACAATAAGTTTGACATTTTTAAGGAGGGCAGTTATCCACTCTATCACAAAGCATACATAAATGCGAGCCTTTAGCTCGCGGCTTATCACCGACTAAAGCTAGTAGAGTCATTAATCACAGATGCGAAATTTCTCCAAAGGCATTTGGATCGTCTGTGAGTATGGCGTCAAGAATATTTCATTAAAACAACACAGTTATATGACGGATCAAGGCTAAGCATTAGAATTAAAGATTACCTCGCCACACAGGCGTCGCAAGCATCCGGAGGTACTTTTTAATTTGGCATAATTCTCTTTTAACCTCCTTTGAGCAAGGGTCAATAAAATTTGTTTACCAGAACTTTCTAGGCGGCTATCCTTTGATTCACGTTATAATTAATTTTATGATTGACTTTGATAATCTTCTTATATACAAAAATGAATGTTTGTCTGTATGTCCTTTATAGAATTGTAAACTACATTTGATCATGTGATGATCTTTAGCAAAGTTGTTGTGCATGAGCCAAAAAGGTTTCTGAGTTGGTTCACAATTGGACCCGGTAGGTGGCGCTGTTGTCGGCATATCGATTGAAGCTTTTTCGGGCAAGACGACGTCTGCCGGGAAAGCTAGTGATATATTTATAAAATGAGTGTTTGTTTGTATGTCCTTTATAGAATTGTAAACTACATTTGATCATGTGATGATCTTTAGCAAAGTTGTTGTGCACGAGCAAGAGAAGATTTCTGAGTTGGTTCTCTCATCGCGGTTCGCTATCTCTACTTTACCATCTAAAATTTAAACCTAAGTCATCGGAATAAGACGCAGGTGTTTTAGCAACTAAGCTATCACGACAAAGCTTAAGTGCTTCCGTTTAAGTATAGGATTACACAACATAATTTTAGCAAATGGTAAAAAAATCTTGAGAGATTGTAGCTTTAAGATCAAATATACTGATAACGCTGATATTTTACAACGTAGATAATAAATTAATTTATCTAATTTAGACGCTGGCTACACAGCCTTAAGGCTTGTGTTGCGAGTGTTAATAACGAATATGTGGATCAGGGCTGCCACCTTTTATAAAAGCGTTGAGCGTTATGAATGAATGGAAGAAATGCTTTTTTGTTTACAAAACATTAAAACTACCTCCTTAAAAAGTATACATGATGAACAAAGGGCGGCTTTATCGCTTAAAGCGATCTCTTCCAGGGAACCCCATAAACCAACCAAAATATAAATAAAAACATGACAGCGGTGCTGTAGACAATATACAGCATTAAAAAAATAGACTTTAAATACTATACAAACATATAACACATACAGAATAAGCATATGCTGCTATTAGAGCTGAGAGTACCAAAAAAATTAGCAATCATGAGTTTGCAAGATACTACTAATTTCACTTGTCTGATGTTGAGTGGCAGTGAGTTCCATAAACGGACAGCCTGGAGGAGTTATCGTCATATTAGTTGTAAGCGCTTGATTACTCATATCTCAAATCTGGCAGGTTCATGTCACCTTTTTTTCTCATAGCTGGAGTACAACAGGCAGGCAGATGTATGTTTTAAGAGTTTCGTAGACAACGACAAAAAAGTGATCCTTTGTCGTCTCTGTCAAATGCTTAAAAGTGCTTTTGGGATTTGGAATGACCTCTCAGCGGTGGTTTTCCTACAGCGCCACAATATAGGCATTTAAAAAGGGTGTCATAAAATTTCTTCGAGGCCGGCAGCGCGTTAGTGACATCTCTGGTGCCGCAAACGTCCTTAGGCGTCGGTAACCGCTTTCTATCAGGTTGCCTGGCTGTACTCCAGCTTTAAAAATAGGTGGCAGCCCTGATATCGATTCTTAATTATATGTCGGTCTGTGTTTAAAGTGGTTATATACAAACAAAACGTAAATTAGTTTCATGTAATTTAATGGCGTCACGATTGTATTTAATAAGATAAGAGTGATATTGTTGTTGGTAAAAAAAGGTATTGTGATTTACGAAATGATCTATTGGCATATTAAGTTTCTGCTTCGAATATGGTTTCGCATGGTTTGCGTATTTTTCTGGTGCTCATAATTAATAGTGGTTCGATGTTTAAAATATTCAAAGGTGGATATTGTGTATTATTCTTTTTAACTATTATTAGTACGTATGGATCAACGAATTTTATTGTATTTGCATATAAGCAAACTGGCTACCGATTCACTTGATGGTAAGTGGTTGCCGTCGCCTATAGACAACATGTATAAACTAGCACGTGTTTTAAAATACATGTGTTCACGACGCTAAGCAAAGTAGCAAGATTACTGCGTCGAATGGAACGCGCGATTCAAATAATTATAATGACATTTCAGACAGTTACTGAGATTCCCCGTCTTCAAAAATTCTGTGTCGTTTCAATACACGTATTTAGATTATCTCATTTTTTTCCAATAAGTTATTACCTGAAAAGTATCTCCTTCACATATAACATGTGGTTTTTAATTATTGCATTAACTTATTTAATTGCACAACTCTGTATGGACTACTTAGTTCCTTTGCCTGCTTTTGTAGTGACAACTTGGTATCCCGGCTGTAAGCCGTAATTATTGTCTTCTGATTTTTAATAACCATTAAAACCACGCATTACGCAAAGTTTGTTTTAAGTCAATATTTTCAGTAGGTATAATAATTTCATACAACATGCTTGCCGTAACTTGCAACTATTAAGAACACAGAATAAATGATGATAACAGTATTGCATCATCCAGGAAGACTACATTCCGGATCCCACGCAATAGCAAGTGTCTTAATAAATGCGATATTATTACAAAATATTGAAGTACACAAGAAGCAATAATTCATTACTAAAGTCCCCATTAATAAACTGTTGATATAAACGTAATAAATCGTCAGTTTGAATCCTAAACGTGTGTAAATGCCTCGAGACTGGTTTGTTTATGTCCCACAGTCACGCGAATTCGCTAATTACGTAATGTTTTAATTTATTTCATTCCTTTAAGTTTTAGATATTGGTTAATTGAATAAGTCCTATTTTGAAAATCTATATCCTAGTCATCTTAACGCTAACCTTCGATTTTAAAGTCCGAGGCTGGTTTTTGAGTTTCTGCTCCACTTTGAATTGTATTTAGCATTAGGCCTAGCACGCATCGAATCTGTACTAAATTGCTGATACAGTACAGAGCGAAGTACAGCAGAAGATCAGCGTTGGTCGACAAACTGATGTCCCTTTTAGAAAAAGTTCTGTTTTTATCACACAAATATAATCATTTGTGTGTTTGTATTTTTGACGTTTGCACGTCTATCAAGTTACATATCTCTTGACAGTAAAGCCAAACAAATAATAATTATAATAATTTTCGCACTTTATTGTTGTGGGCGACGTAATAGTGACGTAACCTATGACATTAAATAAAAAGAAGGATGTAATGCACAGATTATTAAACTATCGTCACTATACGTAAATAAATCGATAAATGTATCTAAAAAATTTTTTTAAACAATCCTTAAATATTGCCAAGATATTAATTACTTGCTTCCGGATCATTTAACAGTTATATAATATAATTAAAAATAATAATATGAAAATACTCTAAATTTGCTATATAATTTTGTGCCGGTAACGTAGATATAAAAAAAATATGTATGTACAAAGATATAAAAGGTAATGTGAACTTTCAAATGTGTCAACACGTGGAAAATCTGTTGAAATATATAATATAATAATAATGTAAATAAGTCGACGAGCCGCTTTGAGTTCGAATTAAAAAAAAATATTCGCTAAGATCTGGTAATCCGATTAATAAAAAATGTCACACGCCTGTCAAAAATTCCCGCCATCGGAGCAGCCATCTTAAAACAAAAACGTTTTGCATAAATTATTTTTTTGTCTGTTTGAATAAGATTATTTAATTAGCCGATACCTATCGCCCACGAACGTGATTTTTTAGTATTAATCGCAAGGAATTTTATTCTAGATCGAAACTATAGCCAGATAGCATCTTATGTTTATTTAAAATAAGATTATATTATCTTTATTGCTTGCAGCTACCTATATTTTTGCCATATATTGTTCTATCCAAATATATTATCGGCAGACACACACATTGAAAAGACGTGCTGATACGCGACACCAAATAATTGAAAGAAGTTTAGAGAACAGAGACAAACATGCATTGTATATCCCCAAGCAAAGCAAGCGCTTGTGTTTATTAAAGTTGTGGAAGCGTAAAGGCCAGCGCACGCGTCTAATACGCATAGGGCGCGGGTTCGATCCTGGCCGGAACGCATGCACCACTTGGTCAGTTTTTTGATCTAATGTGCATATTGGTACAATCACCACGTGCTAAAATCGGTGAAGGAAAAAATCGTGATGCAACCTGCACATCGAGATAACCCATGTGTCAAACCTGCCAAGCCGCCTTGGTTAAGCGTGCGGGAATACTGTCTGTTCCCTTGTAATGGGAGGCCAGAGCCCAGCAGTGGGGCATTTATGGGGTTCTATTATTATTTTATTATATATATGGGTATTATACAAAAGACAACTCTGGCGCCGATCCTAGTCACCCAGATCATAGTAAATAACGAAAAGCTCGTTTATAAATTTTACCTTGCCAGGAATCGAACCCAGAGCCTCTGTGTTTCAGTGATTTTAACCTCTCATCCGTACATATATTATTTTTATTTCTTCGCTTATGAGGGTAAATCCGTTTGCGGACTATTCACCGCGGAGAAAACGTGTAGTTGATGATTCGAAACGTTAAGGTGGCACTATCACTGCTAACAAGTGCTATTGTCACCTGAATGTTTTGGTTCACCTTTAGCATGAGGTAATTGTAATAATATGCATATTAAGTAAAAAAACCCTAAAGTGGTGCATGCGTCGTTTGAGTTCAGACGCAAGAGCGCTAACGACTACGCTAGCAATTATATTGTTACAACCTAGGCGCCGCCACAAACAAAATCACACTTGCATATCTGTAAAAACACATTTTGTTACCAGTCGGCATTTGAACTAATTGTAATTCTTTTATGATCGTGTTCTTTTGTTTACTTTTTTATTGGCATGCGTTTCTTAATTATTCTAGAAAACAGACCATTGTTTTATTCTACTCGTTTATGGCCGTTGAAGTCGAATTATTAGCCAGGTGTTACGGATTAGGTCGACTACAATACAGGCATATTTGTATTTGTGAGGTATAAAACCAGGGCCCGATGGAGAGAGAAAGTAGTCGAGCGACAAACAAAACGAAGCAAGACGTGTGTACTACATACGGTAATCTATTAGAGACGGACTTTGCGCATTTTATTGAATTACGACCTTCTGCATTATGTTTGGATTTGTTGTGTTCGGTTATGTTTGAACCTGTGTTATACGTCTTAGTTCTAATAAACTCTATAATAAAAATCTTTAATTGGAGTCCCGCTAAACTCGTAACAATATGACTGTTAATAATTGCAAAGAAAATGACCAATCAACCATAGCCTAATAAAATGATTAGAAAACTTTAACCGATTAACTTTCGAAAGTATAATTAGAAATTATAAAACACATTATGTATTCAGAATAGTAAACAATTATTTCCACGTAAGATGTTAAATTTTCACTTGTTTTCTCTTTCGGGATCACAGCGATGCGTAACACGAACACGCAAGTTTTCGTAACGATCAAATAACAGAGTAGCGTGTTATCTTAATCGAATAATGCTAATTAACTAGTCATTACATTAAATGCTATATTTTCCATATACGCTATTGATCCATTGGTTAGAAAATCTCAAGATATGTATGATTCTGATCGCTTTTTAACGGTAAGGCTGTCTATTGTGTTACTATGTTTCTTTTATCTGTATACTTTGGTGTATTTCCTTTCCTTCCTTAGAATTCACGACACAACACGAGCTGATTCCTCCATCCTCATTTTACTATCGGACAACCAGACGAACCGGTTTGCGCCACCGTTACATGGTGGAATCAGTACCAGTCAGAACCAAGCGTTTCGCTTCACCTTTTCTGGTTGCCACTGCCGAAGTGTGGAATAATTTGTAGGAGTTAGTTTTCCTGACTAATACAATCTTGAAGTCTTCAAGTCATGAGTGAATAGGTATCTTCTAGGTAAGCGTGCTCCATCCTAGACTGCGTCATCACTCAAATGAGATGAGACAGTTGTCAAACGCAAACCTATGTATGTATGTATGTATGTATACATACATAAAAAAAACTTACAATAAAGAGGTATTGATCTATCTATCTAATTTTATGCCTTGAATATTGCAGAATGAAAGGTAATAAGGTTAGGAAAGGCTTAAAAGAGCGTTAAATGACTAAATATACTTTCTATTTTTTTTTAAATCTGAAACATATTTATTTGTTCTGTATTTTTTTTTTTATTGCAGGAGATCAGCAGACAGGCAGACGGCCCACTTGATGGACAGCGGTTACCATCGCCTATGGACATTTTCAACACCAAAGGTGCTACGAATGCGCTGCTGCTCTCTTTAGGGAGCCTGGAACCTGGTCACTAATGCCACATTTGTATGTCACATTTGGCTAATAAATGTTTTATATCTTTCTTGCTAATTATGGTAGTGGAGTCACAATATTTGTCACAGGAGAGTCGCCAAGTTGCCATCTAGGCACCTATCATACCCCGGCCCAAGGAGAGGCGAGCTCACGTCAGTCAGCAGTGTCCACTATGGTCTGTCATCGGGCCCTAGCATATGACGTTAGGAACAACAACGTTTGATTAGTGGGTGTTCCGGGAAAAACAACCTGCGAGTCCCATATTACCCCACTGTTAAACGTATTCCCAAGCAGTGATGTGTCCGCAAAATGATACAACACGAAAAAACAAAACGCCATCTAGCCGGTGAGCAGACGATCTACCTAAAGTCAGCAGTAGGGGCTTAGTGAGTAAAAGTGGAAGTCCCGGATATATAGCGTAAAGGTGAAGTCTAAAACTAGCAGTGAAATATGGTTGGCTTACTTTCTATCTGGCATAAATCAGGAGAACTTAAAGGGGTTTAGGGACTTCCTGATATCTCCCTCTAAATGCACCATTGTTAGGCAGCTGGAAATGACAGAGGTATCCAATGCTTCCTACACCAGTTACAAAGCAATTTTGATTTCCTGCGAATATTTTATTCGTGTATTTTGATTACTCATATTCTTTATACGGTACTTACCTTTTTTCCATATTAGATTTAATTACTTTATGGATTTGTTATTATATTAAATATGAGCTAACTAATTGCTATCTTTAAATACTTTACAAGTAATGGTAAGTATCCTATTAATTAGTTTTGTTAATTTATGAAATTTTACTGCCTATGTAATTATCTTAGCGGGATATATTTTATAATATCCTGCGTTTACATGTATTTGTGTTGCTGTTCAAAATCAAGTTCGCAAAAAATGAATTATCATAGAGACATAAATCGTAATTTTAAATATTCAGTTGAATATTCATTTTTTACCGAAGAGCCAAAGAGGAAATAGCAGACGAGTCAACTCTTAACAACTGGTTGAAGTTATATTTAGCATAATATAATGTATGACTTAATTAATTTAAATTACGAAGGAATGTCATTAAGAAATACATAATTATACCTGTAATACCCCTGCTCTATCTGCGTTAGTGTTAATGACTGTGGCCAAATGCGTCTTCTTTATAACGTTGAATATAATGCCGTTAATGATTAGCTATATTAGTGTATATAGGTAGTCTGCCAATGTTTCACGTCATTAATAATGTCGCGTCTCAGATAATCCATAAAACCCTTGGCTACATCTGCGTGCCATGGCCACTACACTAATTGAGATGTAGCAGGAGCATAAGAACAATATTATATTATAGTTTTTTATTTCATTGATATACCTATACCTATTTAAAAAGTATAAAATAAATAGTTCTAATAAAATAAACTTTGGATTGTTATATAATAATTTCATATCCGTTGTTGGAAGTATGTACATAATTATATGTGTACGAAATTTCACAACAGTAATATCTCAATTTATGAATTGATTGTTCATCTCCGCTACAACACACACACAAGTATATTTATACATAATTTCATTAAACGATTTTTCATGTAATGCTTAAGATCAAGAAGACGAAAAACAAACAATACACTTATAAAGGTACAAAAAATATCACTTTTACATTAGTACGGCTATGCATTGAAACTCAACGTTAATAAATATTACAATGCAAGATATTTTTTACTTATATAAAAAGTTCTGCGGCCATTCCTAAATTACCCTGACATCCTAAATTTTTTAAGAAGTAACTATGAGAAACATATAGCTAATTACTATTTTTACATTTAAAATAATCCAATTAAACTTAAAATCATCCTAATAGCATTGATCTTCTCGCGTCGAATAACGAAAAAATAAAGCCATAGACTATGATCTTTAAGCTTTAATGTTGTTTTATTACGAAAAAAAAACAAAAAATGATACACGTTGGTCGCTTGCACGCGTATTGAATCATTAACTTTTCGTATAAAAACTCGATATTTTAATGATTTAATGAAATGCTTAGTTCGATTATTGTATTGTAAAACGAATGTATCCTTCTGTAAATGCATTTACATTTTAAGTTTGCTAATCCAAACATATGAGAATGTTTTGATGTTAGAATATTTTTTGACCCAGACTAGTGGCCCTGACAGATGTTCTCCTGCCCTGAGAAAATAAAAATCTATAACCCCATTACAGTGCCATTTACCGGGACGAAATATGAATCTAATCTATCCCGGAACCCACTATAATACATACAAAATTTCGTTAAAATCGATCAAGCCGCTTTTGAATTTTATCCATTCTAACAAGCAGCAATTGATTTTTATATACAAAAGAAAAGATATGTAAGAAATTAAAGAATAATATGTGGGACATTATTCCTTAATTTATTAGCAAAATAAAGAAGGAACACATGCTGGAGGCGACGTACTAAGGAGGGAAGTACACACTAGCGTCATATACCTGATTGTTAACAATATCTACCTAGTTGACGGAAAATGTAAACTGTCTTGAAATTATCTGGACGAGTACAAGTTTTTAGGAAACTAGTAAGAAATCGCACAGGGTAGGGAAAATTGACATGTGCATGTTGTGGCATGCATGGCATAATAATGTTTAAAATAGCTACTTTTGCAGATTACAGTGACAAGTGTCTAAATAACCTGGGACTTTATGCCATGTCTTGCAGTACGAGTATTTCAAGACATGAATCAATTTCCTATAAGCAATATTCTAAAAGTATGCAGGAACGGAGCAAGTATACCGTAGCGAGGCAGAACTTTCGTTCATCATCTATCCCTTTCTAAAGTGTATCTGCCCTTGTCTTTTCCTTCCAGAATCTTCTACCTTTTTCTTCTTAATCTTGAGACCGGCTTAGAAAGTTCTACCCTCGCCACAATACTAATTCTTGCGTCCGGGCAGTCTATCATAAGCAGGCAAGTGGAAGTAAAGTCTGGATGGCTACCAACACTTGTCTAGAATATACCGCCATAATAACATTGTATTCCGGCATTAGTGATCAGGTTCCACTCTCCTATTTGAGGTCAACAGCAAATTGGTAGCATCATTGGTGTTGCAAATGTCTATAGCTGACCACGACCGCTTTCCGTCAGTTGTTCCGTCGGCCTGTTTGCCTGGTTGAGGCAACAAAAGAAGCAATAACTAGCGGTTCATTTAACGCTGAAAATAGCACGTTAATGAATTGCAACTATTTAAAATGCCATTTTAAAATAGCTTGACTGGTCTTTAAATTCCTCGACCGAGTAAGGTAGGTTTTGTATCCAATCCACTTTTCTACATAAGCTTAGTTTTAAACTTTGTCATATAGTACACAAAAATATATAATACCTTCTTCTCATTGATGTATCTTATACGAAGAGTTTGTTTGCTTGAAAGCGCTAATCTCAGGAACTACTCTGGTCTGATTTAAAAAACTCTTTCAGTCTTAGATAGCCCATTTATCGAGGAAGGCTATAGGCTATACATCATCACGCTAAGACCAATAGGAGCGGAGCACCAATGATGAATGTTTCAAAATCGGGGGCTATTTTTTCCTTTTGAGAGCTTGCGTGCGCTGTGTAAACGGTACAAGTTTCGCAAAAATCACGTGTGACAAAAGTCGCGGGCAGAAGCTAGTATTGTATATATATAAATTAAAGCTTTGTTCAACTAGACTCGTGAGAATTTACTGAATTAGGTAATTGTAACTTAGGTTTCTGTTTTAGAACTGTTACCAATCCTGAGTCAAACTTGAGCGTACATAACCCCATTCATATTTTTTATATCCATATGTGGTAGCATAGTGGCTAATGTTATCGAGTCAAAAACTCACGAGTCAAGAAAGACTGAGTTCGAATCCTGGCCGAGAAGCATGCATGCACCACTTAGGTAGTTTCATGACCTAATGTGCATATTACAATTACCACGTGCTGAGGGTGAAGGAAACCATCGTGATGAAACCTCCACATCGGCCTGTATACTGCCTTTTCCCCGCCCCGTAATTACAATTATCATGTTTGTAATTGCTGAAGTACAGCAGACAGACTAACAGCTGTTTCATGGTAAGTGGTAAAAGATAAGAATCACGAGCATACCTTAATGGCATTCAGGTAAGTTCTCCCCTACAAGTACTATAGAACGTGTCAATAAATTCCATGAAGACCAGCATCACGTTGGTGATACTAACGGTATTGCAAATATTTATAAGCTCTCCATCTACATACAGGAAAGGGTCTTAACAAATTGTTGATTACTACAAAACGCCAAGAAAGAACAATGAAGTTCTTTTTAAAATGATCGCAGAATTAAAGATATTAAAATAATTTGCACATTCGATTCACTCTGTAAACGATCTTAAAGGCAAAGGACGGAAATAGTTAAGAGCGTGCGACAATTTCAGCTAGGGTTCTGTTGCGTGTACCTAAGTTTAGCAATTATATTCTGTGAAACCGATTTATCGAGATAAACAGTATCCGATTCTATCCTTCATTCATTCATTATTTTCATCCTTGTTATTGAAAGTCCTACGTATACAATTTCATAAATATAATAATCGACAAATAGCCAAGAGTTTTGACCGCCATTTTGAAAGCTCGCGCGGTTTGTTGTTGATGGGACGGACGCAGAAGGCAGCTTTATACGAGTTTTACGTCGTGTAGCACAGATTAGAGTAGAAAGTCCATACGACCGACGATTACACATAGGTCCAATTTGGACCGACATAAAACTCGTAATATTTTTTAGACTAAGACAGTGAAAAATTTGAAGTGATACTTAAGAAGTTTATTTTGAATTATAATATGTTGACGGATATATTGTATTTATATTAATAAAAGTTTAAGAAGAATTATCTGTGAGTAAATTATCTAAAGTTTCACTTCTACTGCGTGTAAGCTACACTACACACATAATTTTTATTTATAAATTGTAAAATATTAGCAAAAAAAATATACTTCTGCTTAAGGAAAAAACGACGTACAATGACATTGAACGATTCAGTTAATTTTATGTTTACATGAATCACTTTGGTTACTACATTCAAATTAAAATAGATAAAAAAAATTGAACAATGTAATATCAGCGGCAAGTCAATGCAGTTTTTAAGTATTTAAAATTCGAAATCAACTCCGAAGCTTACATATTTCGACGCGGATCACTAAAAACACACGTCAAAAAAAGTAGTAAAGCGAAAATTAAAGTTTTATCCTACATCGTATAATATGATTGGGTGTTACGTGCACATCAGGGCTTAATGCAAAACTATTCATTTGCCGACAGCGATGTAATTTGAATCCTTTAACATTGTACTTAAGGTTGATATTAATAACGACATGCATTGGAAATATTTTTATTGCTGTCCAGCTAGGCTTGAAAGGGTGCGTATTAAAGGGATATGAATAGGGTTGCCTTAGCTCTGTATTTAATGCGTAGGAGGCGGCCGGCGCGACGCGCTCCCACTCCATATTACCATCACAGGGGCCGCGCTACGGGGTAGCAGCGGACTCCCCCTGATTGATGAAGTGGATACCTGCACGGGGTGGTCAGTATTGCGAGCGTAGGGGGCACGGTGCAGTAATCTGTTCTAGATCCGTGACGCCCGTAAAGGGTTGATACAGGGGGCAGGTTAGTGGGTGGCGATCGGTTCTCGCGACTGTTTGAAGCTAGGTGGAGAATCGGTCGCTGATAGTCCCACACCTCGATGCATGCTTCTGCGCTGCTTGAAGAACCGAGACGTGTCAAGACATTCCCTGGTATCAAAAAGCTCTGTATTTAATAGTGTTTAGTAGTGAGGGGTGAAAAATGACCATATTTCTCGGATATATTCGAATAACCTTCTATTACTAAAACGGTTTCAGCAGTTATAACAGAACTATTTTCGAAATTCTATACGTAGATAGATTTTAATCTGCCGAAAAATGGTGCGTTAAATTGTAAGCAGTATGTTTAGTTCGCAATATTTCGACAGTTTACAATCTACCGAGAATGATTTAATCTTACTGACCTATACATACGCTACAAGCTTATACTGAATCTTTTTTTAACAATGAATTATAATATTTATAGAAATTTTATATCGATTTTTTTTATTAAAAAACAAACACTGTGGACGGCATTCCCAAAAAGCTGGTAGCATTTCCACGTTCTATAGTATCGTAGAAATGCTGTCAGTTTTTTTAAGTACTTTCAATTTATAATTGAGAATAATACTTCCACGAATTGATTTTTAATTTCTATATTTATGTATCTATTATTTACTTTTTTATTTATTTCCCCTAGATTCGAAATGAGTAATGCTATATTTCTTTGGTAATGTTTGTTATATAAAAATACTGTCTGCAACCCTATTTGCCGGAACGGACCTCCACAGCCATGTTCAATCTCACAGCTTTAAAAAATTAGCATATTTTTTCATCTTAATAGAGGACAAGACAACGTATTTAATGTGACCTTTTAAAGGATAATCGATTTCGAAAAATAATGTAATTACTATCGAAATTTGCGCACATTAATGGAGAATAATGTTAATAGCTTTCTGTAAGTACAAAAAGGGATTTAAAGTGTTAATTAAAGATGAAAATATTTTTTAATCTTCATATGAGGTGGTGGTATTCTTGACATTACATACACACATCGTTACGCCTTTTTCCCATGGGTATATGTAGAGACTATAGATCTCCACTTGCGACGATCCTGACAAATAACATTCGCTTCATCTGCTTTCATTAACCTCTTCATACATGCACGTTTATTTGATATGCTTTTTACCTGACCTCGTTTTAGCACTTCTGTTATTTGATCATCGTGTGTGTATACGTCGTGGTCTACCGGTACCACCTATAACAGACAAACAGACTTGACATTAATAACAAAAATATAACAACAACCCATAACTGTCCCATTGCTGGGCCCGGGCCTTCCACTGTAGGGGAATGGAGAGTATACCCGCCACGCTCTATTATATTTGTTGACTTGATATTAGCACTTTTGAAATTCTCCTTTTTTATCCCAGACCAACTAATAAAAGTACAAACGGATCCTTTTTTTTTATTGCAGGAGATCAGCAGACAGGCAGACGGCCCACTTGATGGAAAGCGGTTACCATCGCCTATGGACATTTGCGACACCAAAGGTGCTACAAATGCGCTACTGCTCTCTTAAGAGGACTGGATCCTGGTCACTATTGCCGGAACACAACACAAGGTTGTTATGACGGCGTACTCTAGACCAGGGGTGGTCGCCATCCAGTCGAGCATATATATAATACCCTACCACCTGGCAGATCCTAGCATTTTTTCATACTTGTGTGCGTAAACTTATGTAGTATACACGTGGTTTGATAATGTGTGTTAATACTAACTAGTGGTCGCCCGTTTTCGAAATTCAGCCATAATAATTAATGTCAAAGACTTATACTTCTATAATCACAGATTTCGCCAAGGCTACATTGTTAATTTGATTTGAACAATAAACAAAAGAGTTTATATGCGTGTGGTTGTAATGTATTTTTTTGTATATTGAAAAAAAAAATAGCATTTGTCGCTTCTTTTGGATATCTAATATATAAAATTCTCGTGTCACAGTTTTCGTTGCCATACTCCTCCGAAACGACTGGACCGATTCTCATGAAATTTTGTGTGCACATTGGGTAGGTCTGAGAATCGGCCAACATCAATTTTTCATCCCCCTAAATGTTAGGGATAGTCCACCCCTAAATTTTTTTTTTTACCGGGCAGGACGTTGTCTGCCGGGACAGCTAGTAAACTATAAGTGTGCGAAATTTCATACTCCTCCGCGTAATTTTCGTAAAAATGGGTACCAAGTTTATGCTTCACCTATTAATATATAGATTTCTTATATACCCTCCTTCACTCTAAGAGCTCGGGGATCAGTCTATATCTACTTTGATCATCTGAGCATCAAACTAACATTTTAGTAGTACTATCAATGTGCTGACGCTCTCTTAGCGACAGTGGAACCTGGTCACTAATGCCGAAACACAACTCAAGGTTGTTATGGCGGCGTGCTCTAGACCAGGGGCGATACCCATCCAGACGGCCGAATGCCCTACCACTACCGGCTGTGGGTTGTATTGTCGTCTGTTACGATCGGCCTCCTGGGTATTGGAAATTGTATTGTTACATACCTTCAAAGAAATGCGTACACCTGCCCGTCGTAAAACGCAGTTTATTGCCTTCTTTGATTTAAGTTTTTTGTTTACTTTGAGTTTAGAATTTGTAATTCAGAAAACATGCTATTGTTATGACTGTCATTAGTGTCGAACTAATCCTTGTAGTTAATGCATTAGGTGTGCGGATTAAGTCGGTGAACGCGGTCCTTTCTTCTATTATATAGTTTAGTATAAAACATTGCCCGAACGGAGGGGTGCGGCAGTCAAGCGACGATTACGATACTAGCAAGACGTATGTAGGTAGTACTTTCAATTAGCGATATAGTGACGGACTTTGCGCGTGTTATTGAATCGTGCAGTTTATACAATGTCTAGTTATATTCGTATCTATTTTATACGTGTTTGTACAGTTCTAATAAACTCTATAGTAATTCCAACGGCATTTTAATTCGAGTCCTGTATAGCTCGTAACAGTATTCTTCCTGCGTTCCTGCGCGGACAAAATTATTTAATTCTTTTAGCTTGTTATATAGCTACCCGGCTCTAGTTGTTTCGCTTGACATCTTTCAACCGTTCTTGGTAGATTAGATTAGTTTTCCAAATTAGGTCAAATTGCCATAAAATTCCACGCACAACTGTCCGCTAAAGTCATAATAAATGACCCTCTTTATACTCATTAAGAGTCTCTATTACCTTCATCCTAGTTAACACTGTAACCACGTCCATCACATTCAATTGAGTCAATTTATACGTTTTTACTAACAAATCTCCATATTTCTTGCGATATAAGAATGTTAATTGACTGTAATGACTGAAACTTTTATTATGGTTTTTTAAAGGATTTTAATCAGAAAATAGGTGGACGCACTTTCAAGTTTTTTGCTTATGGAAAATGTTGGGGCAGGTTTTCAACTGGTTTTATTCTACGCCGCGATAAGGTGGAGCTATTAGCACTGTATTTTGCCAGGTCTGTACTCCATTCTGACTTAGGCAGGGTTCTATATCTTTTTCCCTCTTTGGTGTTTTATTAATTTTTATAACATAAAATGTAATATTTTGTATTTACTGTTTATACAGTGGGAAACTAAAACTAACTTAAAACTAAATTATAAACTAAATAATCTTAAAAATTGAACTACACTACCAAAAAGAACATAAAAATGTAATAAAATTATACACATATTTATCACAAGTAGAAAAGAAATCCAGATCACTTTGTAGGAGCTTAAAGTTTTATTCGTTCTTATTTAAACCATTTTTCTATACCAAATTGGTTTTAATATTTATTTATTTTTTAATCAATACATACATACATACATAACTTTACGCCAGGTCCCTTGCGGGGTAGGCACGAAAAACAGAGCGCCATTTAGGCTTATTCTTACACTCCTCACTTGCTTCTTTGACATTCATAGTTCTTGTCATGCACGCTCGTCTGTTCTTAAGGCTCCTGACATCACCTTCTGCTAGTACACGATCAATTTGATCATGGAAGGTGTGTCGTGGCCTTCCGCGACTTCTGCATGCATCAATTTAATCAAACTAGTAAATAATTTAAAAGCAGCTTTTTAATTCAGCTCAGGAGACAGGCAGACGAGCCACCTGATAGAAAGCGATTACCATCGCCAGAACCGGGTTACTAACGCCTTAACACACACAAAACTCAAATTTGTTATGGTGGCATACTTAGTCTAGACAAGGGGTGGTAGAGAGCCACCCAGACGGTCAAATACCCTACCACGTGGCTGGGGGTCGTTTTGTCACAGGAAAATGTATTCTTTCTTCATTCATGCACGGATTATATTGACATAGCTGTAGCTTTAATTTTATTAAAACGCCAAAATATGACGGCATACACCTCAAAAGGACAAGCTGAAGACTCGAACCCAAACCCCTGATTACGGAAAGGTCTTCGAACCGCTCATTATCGTTATATTAGTCCGATGCATCACTAAAAACGGGTAACACCATCTGAACATTAAGAGAGCGGCAATACATAATGTAGGAACGGTGTTTTTCAACAAAACTTATTTTGAGTACGTCTTCAATAAGGCGCGTTTACATGCGCCGGTGTCCTCTTATTCATGCCAAGAGAAGTATTATTATTTAACTTCAATGACTATTCCTTAATGTATAGCTGTGTGATCTGATACATAAATAAATACCTATCTCGCTTTTCCTAAGAAGATTAAATTAAATTTTATTTATTCATAGGCAATGCAATACAGTGCACACAATATTTCTATATTGAAGTTGTATCTTAATTTATATATGGTAGGTATAAACCTACTAAATACTAGTAAATAAAACGTCTACATAGATAATAACATTTGTGTATTTATTACTAAAATATAAGTAGTCATATTATTTACGCATCACTATCGCGATTATCATTTCAATTAATTCCTGGGGTTGTCTATAAGAGATCGCTTTTAGCTACCCGACCGCCCTTTGTGCACGATTTTTATCCGTGCAGGAACGGAGAAAGAATACAATTTCCTGCTGCCGGGCGGCCTGTCGTAAGAGGTGACAAAATAACCCACAGCCAGCTGGTAGGGTTTTATGTATGTATGTATGCTCGACTTGATAGCGACCGCCCCTGGTCTAGAGTATGCCGCCATAACAACCATGTATTGATTTGTGGCATTAGTGACCAGGTTCCAGTCTCCCTTAGAGAGCAGCAGCGGTTTTGTAGCATCTTTGGTGTTACAAATGACCATAGGCGATGGTAAGTGGGCCGTCTGCCTGTCTGCTGAACTCCTGCAGTAAAGAATAAAAAAAACGATTAGATATATAGTTTTAGTCCATAAATTTATTTTGTATTGGTGGTATATTTGGTTCAATAAAATGGTCATGCTTTCATAATTCAATTATTATGACTAGAATTATGAAGATTCAATCTTGTGTCCAACTATCCATATTCAGATAAACTTACTTTCGCATTTATGTACTAGTACCTTTTGCCTGCGGCGTCGCTCACGTTACTGTAAATTTTATAGATAGAATCAAGGACGGTCGTTGGGAGTAAGTGTCACGCGCCCTCTGCGAAAAACAAAAAATCTATCACACGGGAACTGTACATTTTTCTAGGATAATACGTAGCCTATGTGCCTTTCCAGACTATATATAGATATATCTCTGTACTAAACTTAATCCAAATCCGTAAGCCGTATAATATAGTATAGTAAGAAGTAAAATGAGAGCAGTTATAAAAATAATAGTCTAGTGTACATACACCACAATATCGTTTAATGTGCGAGCGAGACGGAAGACGTAAGAGCTTAAATTATAGGGTTGTCTTCGCTCAGCCGCGCGTAATGATGGATGCGGGGCGACTCCGTCGCGACGGCCCCTAATGAGAAATTGTGGTAGCCCTGGTAGAGGTGGGTAGCGGTTTGACCCGGTTTGTGGGGTCTTGGCCATCGATTATCAAGATTTTGAGTTTTATTATAATATTTATAGTTAGTTATTTTGAATACCATTGAGGAGCTTTTGAGATGGGAGTCCGGGAAATAATTTTGGTCGGCTTTTTGGGGTTCCATTGCCATTATAGCAAATATTGGATTCTGGCTATTAGAGAATAAAAAACGCGGTTTTAAAATAATATAAAATGGCAACTACAAATTGTCATAAATTTAATGTAAATACGTAAACAATATTGTTTTGTCTGAGTTCAGCGTCTTCTATTGCTTATTCACGAATTTGGAACAATAAACAATTACTTCCGCATTTCATTTGTTATGTAAATTATGTAAAATAAATTAATATTTCTTGAGCTAAATGATTAAAAAAAAGTTAACAGATGAATGCCATTAAGAAACGAGAATGCAAAATTAAATGTTTATAACATAGTCAAAGTTATTTTGAAAATTGAGTCATATGATTTATTTATGTCATTAACGAGCCAACGTATAGACAAAAGGAATGTACCACACCAATGACAAGACGTATAAATATCGAATCTAAAAAATACGGTAAATTCGCATATTGAGGTTTGTACTATTTATCCACTAAGTATTACGTCGCGACTTTGTCCATATTCTAAATTAAGTAAAAATGCAGCTGTGAGAAGTATTTATTCATTTTTTTAAAGAAAACTCTTATGAAAACACTCTTATCGAATTATGACTTGTCCTTAAAAATTTCAATCCCTAGATTACCCCTTTAAGATTGTTTGAATTGCATGAATTCAGCAAACAGTTCAACGGTCCACTGATGGGAAGCGGTTACCATCGCCTATGGACACTTGTATCACCAAAGATGCTGCTACTGGTGGTCTGCCGTTCGCTAAAGGGAGATTGGAACCTGGCTACTAATGTTGGGACATAACTAAGTTGTTATGGTGGAATACTCTAGACCATAATGTTAGGCATCCAGTCGGGCAAATGCCCTACTACTTGGCTGTGGGTTACTTTGTCACTTACGACAGGCCGCCCGGCCGCAAGAAATTATTTTCTTTCTCTGTTCATGCACGGATAAAAAATAGTTTAGAGACAAAAAGTAGTTCCAAAACACAATCCTCCGTCTCAACATTTATTATGATCCCTTCATCTCTTCATTTGTTGTAACGTCGTACCATGATGTGCCTTATCAGGAATCGAACCCAGTTAAGTTAGTCAAACTACTACATCACAGACGCCCTCTATACTCACACAATATTAAACTATTTATAAGTAATATTTTTTTAAGTTTCCCGACTTGTATACATAATAAAACTACGTTTTAACAGTTTTAAGCGCGCCGACTGAAAAGTGGTCGAAACGTCGGAATAACCAAACCAAATAAATTACCGCGCTTAAAACCGCTAAAACATAGTTTTATTACTTATAAGCACATATATTTACATCATTAAAATAAGTTGACATTTTTGAGTAAAACCGATCAATTGTCGTTATTCAGTATCCGATTACTTGTCCCATCACTATTAAAAACCTCACTGACGTAAATACACACAAAATTGAAATGTCAATTAAACTAGAAACTTCGAAATAAATGAAGTCGATTGTTTTGATTAATTCGAATAATTTAAAGCATCGTTGGAATACTCAGATGCGTGAAACATTAAGCGGCTCTGATATATGACGTATTTAGTGTTACGCCTTATTCAAATGCAGGAAGTTATCAATACGATCTTGTAATGGATGGAAAAAATGGCCGTCGTAACTATTATGGGCCTATTCCTGTCAACAGCTCTGGAACTTGCTAGAGCCTTTCACACGGCCTCGCTCGAGTAAACCTCTGTCCGGTATTCCACTCATTTAAAACATCAAAGCTTATAAATCGTAATAACAGCCCACAAATGTCCCTTAGTAATTTTCAAAATATAATTTTTATGTTTTACTTTGCACCGACTTCAAGGTGTTATATATTAAAAATAAGATAGATATTATAATTAAAATAAAATAAGTTATTTTATACGTTTTAGTTTTGAAGTCGGTTTTTTTAACAAAGTTTTTTATTTCTTTTTTTAGTGTCTAGCTATGGGTAGGCCTACGAAAGGTACCCGCGCGCCTTAAAAAATAGGTCCCGTGAAACGGGAATGAGTTTTTTTTTATAAAAAATGTTCATGTTCAATCAAATCTAGGTCCCAAGAATCGGGAAAGGAATTTTTTCATATAATGATAACTACTGGGCCAAATTTATAGGAACCAAATGGCAACTATTCTGCATCGAACTAAAAGATCATAAATCTCAGAGTAATCGGTGTTCATACATAAAAAAATACCGATCAAGTTGAGAAGCTCCCTCTTTTGCTTTACATATAAATGTACAAACAACAACAACAATATTTTTCACAGGTTAAATATATCTTATATATAAAACTCTCGTGTAACAGTGTTCGTTCCCATACTCCTCCGAAACAGCTTGACCGATTCTCATGGAATTTTGTGTGCGTATTGGGTTGGTCTGAGAATCGGACATCTATTTTTCATCCCCCTAAATGTTAAGGGTAGTCCACCTCTAAATATTTTTTTTAGATAATTTTTATTTTTTTATGATACAGCATTAAAAATACATACAACCCTAAATTTGCAACCCTCTACGATCAACCCCTATTTTTTACCGGGCAGGACGACGTCTGCCGGGACAGCTAGTGAATTATAAATTTAAACAACTAGGTGACAATATTAAAAATAGAACTTATATAAAATTAAGGTCAAATTGGGAAGAGTAAAAAACGAGTAAACTACGTAAGCCGAATTGCTTATCGGTCAGCAACCAGCACCCAATGTTAAGGTTGTTTAGAGGTCTTCAGGTAGAAGTGAAACAATGTTGTGTGTTTGAATTGCAGTTCAGGAATGCATGATGTAGGCTCGCTCCGCGCTTACTAAAGTACTATAAAAATGCAGACGCTTAGCAGCTAACGGAGCGAGCTATGTCCCCGCGGTAGGCGGGGCGTGGGCGCACGGGCTTTACAGGAGTGAGGTCAGCGGGGTGATTCTGTCCGCAACAATTTGTGAGCGGCCGCCGTGGTGATCGGACGTCTGCGGCTACAGTTGTATAAATAATATCCACATAATCTTAATTAATTAGAATAGCCTAAAGTTAGAACTTAGGACAGCGTGTAATAAATTAAGGTGGCAGCCAAGTATGCCTACAGAAGTAAGTAATAAATAAACTTAACCAAAAAATAATTGTTCCATCAATTATTTAAATTTATATTATTGTAATGTAAATTTACGAGAATATATAAAATTAAAGCTCGATTTGTTATTTCATTTTATTGTAGGGTAAGGTAATAATTTTAGCAAATAATTAACACTTCTGAGAAATTACCTATTGACTTCGATGATCTCGGCTCAGTAGGTATTTCACCTATTATAGTCTTACGGGATTATGGGTAGAATGTATGAATTCAATTTTCTTTATAGTAATTCTTAATAATTGAATGTACATATACATGCTATTTCTTATGTTTTCGCGACCGGTAAACATAAAATTACATTTTAACGGTTTTAAGCGCGGTATCACAGAAGTCTTCCGTGATCACGGCTACTAAAAAGTGGCCGAAACGTCGGAATAAATGTAAAAGCTTTATTCGCCGGCCTCTGGGTTTGAGCGTGCTAAGCCTTTGCCGACCTACCTCACTGAAACGCAGGCCCCGGGTTTGATCCTGGTATGGTAAATTTCAGAAACGAATTCTCTCTCTTTCCTACTTGCCATAAATGGTTTTTACTATTGTTACGAGCTACAGGACTCGAATTAAAATGCCGTTGGAATCACTATAGAATTTATTAGAACTATACAAATTCGTGTAACTCAAGTACAAATATAACCTGACACAACAAGTACAAACATAATGCACGATTCAATAACACTCGCAAAGTCCGCCACTCATCGACTTATCGAATAAGCGTCTTGCTCGTATCTTAATCCTCGTTTGACTGCCCCTCTCTGCATTGGGCCATTGCTTTATAATGCACCGATGCCATATCTGGCAATCTTCGACGTAATACAATAACAACAAGCATTAGTTCGATACTAATGATGGCCATAAAACAAGTACAATAAGAATAGAACGTTTTCTTAATTAAAATTCTAAACACAAAGTAAGCAAAAGAATTCCTAAATCCGGGAAGGTAATAAACTGCGCTTTACGACAGGCAGCTTTGCGTTTACCTTTGTCGGCATGTAACACAATTATTGCGTTTTAGGTTGAATAGCATATCTATCGTTGCTCTAACGTGTATGAAGATCGTTAACATTAAAAGTAACAATACCACATTATACACACCATAAAACATCGCGATATGATCCTCGAAAGCTATTCGAGTGAAAATCGTTACATTTTATTGTCTCCCAACTCACGACGCATAATTTCATGCTTTTTTCGCATGACTGTCGTAAAACCAAATTTCGTAATTGTTTCATTGTTTTTAGAAAGTGTTATAAGAAAGCTTTGTGAGAGCTAGATTCTAGTTTTATAATAAATATTTTGCATTACGTTGAATTCTCTAATTCTCATTGAATTATGTAAATTGGTGCTTACGCGGCTTCGCTGTTATAAGTAATTTTTCGTAAATAAATTTTGTCATTGTTACCTACATTGTTTGTTATTTATTATAATTACAAGTGTTACTATTTTCTTTAGCATAAGCTTGGAAATTCGATCCCGTGAAAAAGAATTGTTTTTTGCGATACACAGGTAGTAATATAGCAGTAAGTATACCTGTTATCTCAGTTATTTACGAAGAAGAAACAAATAAAGATACTGTGGATTTAGGGACGATGGTTATAGTTCAATATAATAATAAAAGAAAATTACAAATAAACTTAAAGTTCATTCACAGTTATCTTTTATAATATATAATACTGGCGGTTCCAGCAGACGTTGGTCTGCCCTGAAAAAAAATCATCGGGTGTACCCAATCAAAAACTAAACTGGGATAATGCAGCATTTTAATGGTGAAAGAATTTTTAAAATCGATCCAGTCGTTTTTGAGTTTATTCGTTAAAAACCTACAAAATTTAAAAATACAAATTTTCCTCTTTATAATATTAGTATAGATTTATAATAGAAAACTCAAAAGAAAGATGGCGCGTCTGTGGCACGCCATCTTTATAAATATTTGTAAGCCATCCATCCATGCAGACCTCTTTATATTTTTTTTAGACTTTCAATACTAATTTCAGCTAACGCTATTTCTGCTAATAATAATATCATTTTTTCTACTGCTATTCTACCACGACGATAGAGAGAAAATATTGTAGATTTAGTAGAATATGAATAATTAACACTGTCGTAACAGAGTCGTATTTGAACTAGTAATAACTATAACAAATAGACTTTATTAAAAAATATATTACACTTTGAAAATAAACTAATAAAATCGAGAGTGTGGTTTCGAATATCGAGTACTCGAAAACAGGATTTATCGATGTAAAACAATTCGCAACCCTAACTCATTCGATATTCGGTATCAACTCGATATTGTTTCGCTAACCTTTATCGGGAGTAGGACCGGGGCCTTAGTTATGTCGGCGGGCTATCGTGTTACGATAATGTCTACGGCAGTCTGGTAGTTAGGGATTGTTTACATTAGGACAGTTTTATTCGTTCATGATCGCTTTATAAATTATTATAATGGAACACATAAAACAATTGTTTCAATTGTAGGGCTTTTTCTCTAAAAGAGAAAACGTGTTACTTGGTTAAGTTTTTTCCTGTGTCGGTATTTGACACACTTTTCATATCATAGTCTAAAATCACAATACAATAATAGCCCATAAAAGTCCCATTGCTGGGCCGGATCTCGCACTATAGGAGTATGATTTGACACATCTGCTATCTCGATGTGCAAGTTTCATTACGATGTTTTCCTTAACCGTTATTAGCGCGTGGTAATAATATGCACATTCAGAAAACTGAGTGGTGCATGCGTTCCGGCCAGGATTCGAACCCGCGCCCTTTGAGTGTGGCACGCATGCACTAGCCATTATAGTACCACGACTCGCACAAATTACATTGTTATATTTAAATATAAGTGAGTCAAAATTAATCTTTTTGGAAGAAGTCTATGTGACTTCAACCATATCAAATCATTAATTTATTATGGGATGCACATTAAGAAATCTGTATGATATACTAAGCTGCCAACCGTATCCGAAAGGCTGGTTTATACTTGGCTCAGGAATCATGCCTTCATATTACAGCGTAGCAATGCTCCCAGTTCTCTAGCTACTCTTTTCTTAGGCAATTTGTTATAGATTCACCATCTGTGATAGAATAGGTATGATATGATTCTTATGTTTGAGTTTAAGTTTAAGTTTTATTTCCATATTTTCTAGTAAATTGTACGTTTTCCCACTAAAGATAAGAACATGATTATTCGCAATACAGATGTATAGATGTTGCCAACGAAATTTCGTACCGTGTCATTTCATTACTTTCATCAAGCACCCGGAGAAGTGTATTCCACCCTTAAATGAGATTCGATAGTGTCAGTATTCATACATTAAGTTTCTCTACGTGAGCAAATTGATCAAAATCCATACAAAGGCTCGTGTAGGACGGCAGAAGATATACGTGGAATTACGAGTCACGGTTTCGATAAGTTATTATTTAAATATCTACAATTTTACATGCTATCTTTGTCCTTTGGTTTACGTATTTGTTTTATTATAATTGTAACAACGTACATACATAGTTATTATATTTAGATTTAATTCAAAATAAATTCCATTGAATAACTTTTTTAATGTCAACATATTCTTTACTTAGGTAAAACAAAGTCGCTTTCCGCATCTATTTGTCTGTCTGTATATTCGCTGACTCCTAAGCCACTTAACGAATTTTTAATGCAGTTTTTATCATCAATTAGTTTATAATTTATCAAGGAAGTTTTATGATACATACAAACACACATATATTCACATATATATCCGCACGCAATATATAAGTAAAGCTACTTAGAAGAATTTGACTTACTGCGAGCAAAACTATAAAAGCAAAAGAGCAAAAGTATAACTATACTATATACTTATATTATAGGTATATGATTATAATTATGTAATACTATAAAGAATTAATTACAATAAAATATACATAAATGATAAACTGGTACAATGAATAAATTTGGAATCGCATTGTATTCTTCCTATATTACTTGATATAAGTATAAGTATAATACTGAACTTAGGTCCCAGAAGGTTTCCAGAAGTCTGGATACGTTACCTCGCTGAATCGCGATACTGATCCGTTGTCCGAGGTAGGAACTAGAAACTAGCCTTCAGATCACCTTTAGAATCGCTTAGGCGTCTTGAAATATCTTGGTAGAGTCTGATGGCCTGTTTAAAAATTTAAACACGTACTTCATACTCGATGCACACTACTTCATACTCGATGCACACTACTTCATACTCGATGCACACCGCTTCGTAATCGGTTAGGTCTATTTCAGGCAGAAGAAGCTACAAGAAACTCTCAGAACACATTTTTTTAGACGACAAACCTTACACGCTGGTAAAATAAAAAAGGCTGATTATAAGAACTTGATTGATATTAAAAGAAGACATTATAAATGCAATTACTTAATAGTACATAAATACAGATCCGGAATCTTATCTACATAACAATCTTTATACATAAATCATTTCTACTATAAATGTTTAAAACGAAATATTTAAAACGCTTACAATATGTCATGCTGACTTAATAAGGCAGATAAATATCTTTAAATATTTACTATTAATTAAAAAGGTTACTTTAATAACTTAGTCAAAGAACCTATCAACAAGTATAACCATATCAAATTTGCAGGTCACAAGACTAAGAACTAATTTCTATTGTTGCTTCTACCTACGTCTTTATTGCAGGGCCTTCTATGCGTCGAGGTGTTAAGGGGAACTATTTACGGTCTATTGTGTGGGGGGTTGAAGTATGTGAGGTGCTTCACTGGTGGATGAACCCTGTTGTATGTTGTTGAAGCACCAATAAGCCAATAGTTCTATCGCCCGTGAGGGGGTATATAAAAAAAAACCGACTTCAAAAACTTAAAAGTATAAAATAATAATAAAGATTTTTGACTAAGAATTTATATAGTTTATTAACAGACAAAAAATATAAAATTTTCTACTTCTTGAAGTCGGTGCCAAGTAAACCATAATAAAAAGATTTTTAAATACAAGCTTTTGAGATCCTGGATGTCATATAGCCAAGACAAGTAAAGCGAGCCCAAACACGACGGGTCTAGCTTGTTTAGTACAGGAGTTCCTATGGCCACCTTCCGACTCCATCATCAAATCAGCTTCATGGTGCCATATTATTGTATTATCACGCGATATACATATGCGTACAAAATTTCAGCTCAATCGGAAACCGGGAAGCTGGTCAAATTTAATTTGCTAGATTCCACCCGAACTTACATACATCCATTGCAAGTTAAATAAAAGCTAGTAAAAATTACAATGTTTTGCAACATTTTGTTGTTATAGCAATGTACATGGTAAATTCAAGTCTTTTCGCATACATAAGGCATTACAGAGTCATATATCAATTTTATTTTTGCCAAATATAATTTTTCTAGTATGTATACGGGCTTTTGCTAAGTATCTGTTCTTCAAGTATCTTAACAACAGCTAAGTTTCAATGTGGAATAATTCTTGGCTTGTTGCCTTACCCTTTAAGATTATGGCATTGATAATATGCAAATGTGAGACTCGACGATTTTAAAATAAAAGGATTAGTCCAGATCATTGGCCCGTTAAATAGGGTTGTTGGAACTCATTAGCGAATATCAACGTATTAATAATACTAAATAATCGACGATATTCGATTTAATTATTGAACGGACCTGTCTTACTTTAAACAAGTAACAGTATTGTAAATAACGCATGTATATATACGCATCTCTTTCTAACACATTATCAATGCTATAAGTGAAAGTAGTTCGGAAGTATTTATTTTGTTGCTATTTAAATACGGTTTCTGTTAGTTAGTTATACTCAGGCCTTTAACGTTCTCTATTGTCAGTAAATTTGTTCTCATATTTAAATTCACAACTTCCAGCCGTTAGTTTCTTGGAAGATCAGCAGGTCTCTGTTTAGGGATCACTATATCAAGGAATCCTCTCCCGGCATCATCAGGTTCAGTACAGTATAGCACTAATTTATAAAAGAAGATATTGATTACTGCAGGAATGAGTAGCGCCGCCTTGGAGAGGCCTACGTCCAGCAGTGAACTTCGATTAACCGTCGACGACAAATTTGGGATGATGATTTTGCAGCTCACGTTAATTGTGGTACCGATAATGTCAGTCTTCAATGATGGTTACCACCTACTTAGAAAAGTGCCACGCATCACAAACAAATATAGACCTTTTAATTCGAATATCGACTGTATTATAGTTTTTTTTTTATAATGAATAGGTTCGCGTTTGACCGACATTGCACCTTGTCTCAGGCGGAAATGCAGTCTAAGGTGGAGCACGCTTACCTAGAAGATACTTGTTCACGCGAGACTTAAAGACACTTAGATTGTATTTTTCGGGAAAAACAGACGAAGGTAAAGAGTTCCATTCTTCAGCGGTGCGTATGATGAATGTAGAAGCATAGCGTTTCGTCCGCTTCGTCGGTATTTCCACCATATAACGGTGGCGTAAGTGCGTACGTCTGCTTGTCCGGTGCTAGAATGGTGAGGGTGGAACCAGCTCATGCAATTCTGAGGCACACTCACCGAAGTGTATAGTTTGATTATAACATAACCATGCCACTATCGATTCCAAGGTCTGTGAGAATAATAATCGAATAGGTTCACTTACGAATATGCACTAACTTCATGTCTTCTGTGAGCTGTTAAAATTATTATTATCCTTATAAAATGGACAATGCAAAGTGAGGATACTCTCTTTTAACATACAACAGTGTTTAAATTAAAAAAAAACTTCACTAATATTAATGGCAGCCCTACGTAATTGACCCAAATAAGATAATACCAAACGACACTCTAAAGCCCGGCTGTCAATAAGAATTAGGGATAATGTTGCTAGCTTAAAAAGTATTTTAAAAGTTTGCCACTTGTTTGTTTTTGTAAGCTTTTAATTTTGGCAGGGTGTTCAAATAAGATGTCGTCCTTCGATTTTGGTTTAATTTGGAACACGTTGTCCATTGTTATTTTTTAATTCTTTAGTTGTTTTCCACATATATTTTGACGAGCAATTCTTTTAAATATTTAATTTTCTATTAATGTTATCGTTATTATTATGAACTTCTGTTATCCTTCTTATACTCCATTCAAAAGCTGTCTGGAAGAAGTCGCCATAGGCGATAAGACCGCCAATTGCACTTGAATACTACACTACATTAAAGTTCAAAATTTATTGCACTGTTACGCACAATTTCCTTTGATTTACGTATAAAAGAATATGTGCCTTAGATATATACATATAGAGTTAACATTTATTTGAAATTTCTTTGACTTTATTGAAATTGAAAACTAATACTAACGGGTAAAGAGAAATGTGTTTTGTTTTTATCCCTTTTTAGTGTCACTGTCATCGATTTTCAAATCTAAAGCTCTAACAACAATTCTAAAGAATTACATTAATAATGATATTTTTAAATATCTTATTTATTATATTATTATCATCTTAAATTAAAAAAAATAAGAGAATGTTTAATTATACGGGTACTATGCTTTCACCATTACGTTTCGTCGTAAATAATAAATCATTTCAATGCACTACGCCCAATAACACCAAAAACAAAACGCACTGCTAATTTTCGCATCGGATCGCATGCAACATCGGTACTTACGTTTTTTTTTTATAATCGTTTCGTTTTGATATTCCTGTGATTGTTGGTTGCATCGAATCAATATGAAATTTATGATTTAATTGCTCGTTTCGAGTTGCGGCTTTTCGGAGTTCGTTCAACCTGTTTCTCTGTTTCGTATTGCTTTTTAATGTGTGCGAAGTTTATTTTGGTGAATATACAAATATGTGAGACGAATACGCAGAATATTAATTCCTTTTTTTATTGAAGTGAAACTTCTTTATCGGCGTTGGAAAAAAATTACTGTCACATTTTTCGGTTACGCGTCACATTTTTCCGTTACTCGTCATCTTTTTCTTGCCCTTACCACGGTCGATTCGAACGAAGAGTAATTATAAGGTAAAATGAAATAATTTCTTGAATGAAGTTTCACTTCTTACGTGTTACTTTTTAGTAAACGCACACATTTTTGAGCAGTTGGCTCGGCTCATGGAAAGTGGTGGCCGAAGCCAACGTGTCGCCAGCCTTTAGGACGGTTTAATTTATTAATTAAGAACTCGTAGCCCCAGGTGTATGTACATGATTGCTCGGGTCTACATTTTGGTTACTATCACTGGCTTTAAATAAACACAAAAAATACTAAATTACCCAATACAATCTAACACACATTTTAGAACAAGATTTGGAAAAGGATGGGATGTGTTTGTTATGGTTGGGTAGGAAAGAAAAGTACGGCCCACGCCTGCCAGGGCACGCGGAGTCGGGCTGCCCAATTACCCGTAACCCTGGCATAAGGCACAGGACGGAACACCCATAGTGGTTATCCCTGACTGGCAATAGCGTGGCACCAGTTTTCACTGGGCACGCTAGTGCCACCCCCAATCTGGCGAATTCCACACTCACACGGGTCGCGAACAGCCCCCCAGGGGGCTGCTTGTTGTGGCTTAGTTCTCAAACGGATTCCTCAGGGCAAAAAAAAGGAAGGGAAAGTACAAAATATTTTTTTTATACAGATATACATTATATAATATTTATAAGTCCACGGTTCCACTCACCTCGTTAGGATGGGCGAAAGAGGATGGGATTGAAGGATTGGAATAGTGGGGTGGGATTCCCTATTCCGCCCTTATGTATGTGCTAGTTTACAATACTTTAGACTGTAAATTGCTGTCCAAGTATGTAATTTTTATTTATATATATTTTTTCTTCGTTGTATAATAATTATAGATAATTTAAGAATTTCTTTTGAGTCAGGTTGCCTGGAAGAGATCCCTTTTAACGATAAGGCCGCCTTTTGTTTTACCAAGTAACTATATTATTGTTGTGATTTTTGTAATTTTTGTTTTGGTGAAAAATAAAATGTTGTCTCTACGTCTATGAAAATAAAAATTAAATAACAAAAAGGAATAAATACTATATAGGGTATTTCACCGGCAAAATTTAGAAGAAATCCCACAGTCTTCGTATGCTTGTTAATCAATTTTCGCACAATTAAAATTTAACTTTAGGCGACCATATATCAACAAATGCAAAATTTCTAACCTGAAACCAGTTAAATGACTCCATATAAAATGCCATATCATAGATACTTAATCGCATAAATAAGTCGAACAGCACAAGTAAAACCAAGCGCAAAAACAAGTCTACACAGTCCCCCGAGAACTCCTGTGGTGATGACGTCTTCCAATTCACGATTTTAGGGTCCCATAGTTGAATTTAAATTAACCAACATGTACTTAATTGGAACTTATCAATTTTCATCAAAAAAGAGTGGGCACTAAGATGTTATTAAAATTTCAAAATTTCAACATAGAGATAATTTAAATTACTTACTATCAGAACAATCATTAATGAGCTATTTGACTCGTTATTATTATGACGTCACAACGCAGTATACCCCCCCCCCACAAAATTAAGGAGGCTGTAACGTTTTGTAAGATGATAAACAGTATCTCTGTCCATTTGGCACATTTCATAATAAATTATGAAACAATCTTCATTTAAAGAGCAGGGGTTCTAGTACCGTGTCATACTTTATAATTTTAAATAAAGTTATTTTAGTTGACAAAGTTTGGAGTTATCAATTGGTATATGAGTTTACTATGGTGACCTATGTAGCACCCTCAATTTTCATGTTCAGGAGTTTTTGGCGGGAACTGAAAGGGGTTGTTGTGCTGTGCAGTTTTATTTTCTGAAAATGTGTAAATTTACTCTAAAATGAACAACAGTTGTAGGGTATTGATAATTTTTGAGCATTAATTATGTGTTTTTGTGAGAAATGTGAACTGTATAGTCAAATGTCAAGTTGTCACAAGAACTCCGTTGAATGGCTTCAGTTGATAACTTACAGTTCAGCTGAGCTATGCATAGGCTTAAGAAAATGATGAAACTATATTGTAATCCAAGATTTGGCTTAAAGGCCTAACTGCCAAGCCATAAACCTAAATAAATAATTTCATGTTCACATACCGAGACAGTAAATGAAATTCGTATTTGAAAAGATAAAAGTATGTAATCAGTCACACATTCAGAGTTAACAATGGGGAGACGGACACAAACGCAAATTTACAAAAAAGATAAATAGGTTCGCGTTTGACCACGAGCACGCCTAATGCAGGTGGAGCATGATAACCTAGATAGTACCTACCTATTCAAACGAGATTTGAGGATACCCGGATTGTATGTACTTTTCTAGAAACGCGGACTTTGGTAGTGCATTCCATAATTCAGCCTTACGTAGAGTTCAGTGCGAACTCTATGTTTCGCCTCCACGTTCCTACAAACACTTACGGAACCTTTTTGTTTTTTAATAGTTCACCCTCTCCAGCACTTTTTATTTATTCTGCTCACCCATCAAGGGATAGCGTATTGATTATTAATGAGCGGCAAACTGCAATGTCTATTAACAACCAAGTGCTTCGATATTTATTGCAATAAAAAAATAAACGAATGTTTAGGTTGCAGTGTAAATTGCTGATGCTTATAATAAGGTATGTCTGCGGATTAAGAGCTACGAGTATGGTCTTGATCTTCAATTATGCCATTTGATAAGAATACCTGCGCTTTAATTGATAATATATTCACCATAAAATTTAAAAAAAGAATAAGTAGCTTAAGGAAAGTCTCTTCTTCAGGCAATCGAAGTCCACTGCTGGACATAGCCATGCGTAACCTCCTCTAGTGTCTGATGTGGCACATATCTCGGTCTCACGCCTTCCTTATTCAAGTTCTATCCTTGTAGATACAGAGAAAGGATACATGTTACTACGGCCGGGCGGCCTGTCGTAAGGCGACAAAACAACCCACAGTGTAGGCTATTTGCCCGTCTGAATATCTCCCCTGGTCTAGAATATGCCGCTATACTAACCTTTGAGTTGTGTTCCGGCAGTAATTGCCAAGTTCCAGTATCCCATAAGACGGGAGCAGCGCATTTGTAGCACCTTTGGTGTTGCTTTGGTTTGCACCTGTCTGTTAAATTCAAGCAATAAAAATCCAGCCCATGCCAGCGACCTAAACCAGGTCGTCGGTCCACGGGGCTGGAGGGGGGTGTCCAACGCTATGTCTACCGAGACGCGGTACATAAATTACTTTTTGCAGGGCATAGGTTAAAAACCACAGACGCGTGTCCATCAGTGGACGTACGATGGCTGAAATGTTGATCCTGATTAAGGTAAAAATATAGGTGAGTGGGGGCAGCTTTTGCAGTTCCCCCCCCCCCCTCTTCTCGAAATAAATCAAGATGCGGGGCTGCAAGGAATCTGTAAAGTATCCGTTTTATACCGGATATTAAAATATTTTCTGCGAACGGAACCCAAATTTACATAGTACATCTCGCAGAAATACTGTCGTAACATAATATTATGTTTCTCTTCCTCGTTAGCATTTTCCCATAGTTCGTCACGTACAGCCTGGCGCCATATCAATGGCTAGCTGTAAACGTAACTATGTATTTAAAAGTTAGCCATTTAAAGTACTTTTTCGAGAAGAGTTCTGGCGTGCTGAACTTAAAGCCTGCTTTACATTGGCAATAGTTAAGTAGTTAGTCAACTTATGAATTGGTCCTAATCATCGTTTGGACAGACATCTACGTAATCGAAAACACATCACTTAACTGGAAAGGAGACGGGAGTGTTTTTCCATTGAAAATATATTCCTCGACTTACATGCTTTACAAGGACTTGAGATCTTGCTTAAATTATACAACCCTTGCTATCATACCGGACATGAAGAATCATTCACGTTCGACTTAGGCTTGTTATTTTGGATCTTACAACGGCTTATCGACTGGATATTGGACACCATGGAGCTTTGTATGAAAACCGCTGTAATACAATAGGGGCCTCCCGAGGCCCCACGTAAGTGGGACGCCTCCCAGAAATCCGGGGCATTTTTAGGGCCCGTGGTCTTTAAAGACATACAATACACAGACACACATTGTAAATCTACAAATTAAGCAATTTAAGCTTGTGCTACGGGTAATATACAACGAACAAATCTAAGGTCGATCCCAGACTCCCAGAACATAAATAACGGAGAAAGATCGTTTTTCCCAAATTTATTATACCAGGAATCGAACCCGGAGCTTTTGCATTGCTGCGAGGCTGGCAAAAGCCTGGCCCGATCAACCACAGAAGCCGCATATATATTTTTGTCTTATATTTTTTTTAATACCTTTTATTAAAACAAAATCTCCGAATACCGTAATCAAGATAAATAGACTGTCATTAATACTCAGAACGCAAACTTGGAACACTTCTCATAAATTATGTTTATCATTTAATTTTCAAAATATTATAATAATTATATTTTATTACGTACTTAAAATCACATTTCGTTACTTGAAATAAATTAGAACGGATGTACTGCCTATGTTTATCTTTGGTTATTAATATTTCCCCTCCTCTGGTCGAAAACTGATGTGATTATAAGCTTGCGAATGACATAACTGTGTATCTGGTCGATGTCGATGAATTATTTATTTTAAATCCAATCTACTCATAGATTATACTGTTAAGACCGAGGTGCCGACAAAGGCAAATTCACACCTGCAGTCCTATAGAAACACATTTTATTACCTTTTCGGCATTTGGACTTCTTTTGTTTACTTTGTGTTTAAAATTTGTGCTTAAAAAACAGCCCATTGTGTATTGTAATCTTTTATGGCGGTTATTAGCCAGGTGTGATTCTAGGAAATTTGGTCACGCGGCCGAGCATACATATTGCATCCGTACAGTATAAAGCAATCCCTTGATTGATGGATGAGGTAGCCGAGCTATTACCACAAGCGGAGCAAGACTATTTAGTGACGAACTTTGCGCAGGTTATTAAACTGTGCATTAGGTTGGCGCTGGTTGTGTTCAGTTATATTTGTACCTGTGTTATACGTGTTTGAATTGTTCTAATAAACTCTATAGTCATTCTAACGGCATTTTAATTAGAGTCCTGCAACTTGTAACAGTACTGTTTCCAGACATTTATTCTACTTTTGATTCTAAAGAAGTTTCACTTAAAAATAATAATACTGCTTTACAGTGATAGTTATCATAATGAATAAAATAACTGCACTTGTGACCTAAAGTTGCTACCCAAGCGAGCATAAATAAACGTTTATTGCATATGGGCGTAGACATAAACTTCGTAGACGTAATGTAAATTTTCTATATGCATTAAGGAAAAGGACGTATTGATAGGTTTTTGAAATACGGCCGTAAAGTTATTCAAGGTATGATATTCAACCTCTAGTTAAAAGGCGTCCTTTTAACTTAACCTAATCGTCCGGTTTAGTTATAAGAAGTTTAATTTTAGTCACCGTACTAAACGCAGGTTTATTGTATTGTTACAAATTTGTGGGATGTGAATTCAAAAATACCGTTGGAATTATCACAAAGTCTATTAGAAGTATACACACGTAATTTACAGTTTTTACAAGTGTAAACGTATACAACACAACCAAATATTAAATCAGGAAATTGTAATCACATAAGTCGTGCAAAATTCATCGTTACAAGATACTCGCTTCGAAAATGCACTAGGTAACGCTTCGTTCTTAGTCAGTACGTACTGACTCCTTGCTCAACTGCCCAAACCTATCCCTTTGTAAAGTAGACGTGACCTCCTAGCACCATGCCCATCATTCCTTTGAATGATTGACTCAGAGGTTTTATAGCTTCCATCAATTTACATGAAATACAAACAAAAGAAATAAGGATAATGGTGTCTTACTACGGCGCAATAGAAGTAAGGTTAAGGAAAGCGCATAGATAGATCACTCAAGCTAAAAGGGGTAATAAAGCACCTGCAAAGGATTATTTGTCGGCTCGCAACAAGATTCTGTATAGTTGATCAGACTATGTTTAAAAAAAATTAATTAGTTGAAACACACATCACTAGATTACCACAGATATGATACCGGTGATAGACATAAATAGGAAATTATGCTATTATGATTTTGATAATTTTCTTTGTGTGTTCAGGTGGATCGATGATTTAGGTTCACAATAGGTCCCGTTAGGTAGCGCTGGAATCGGGTTCCAGGTTCTTGACGATTTTTTGTGTTTATTTGAGAATGTCCCTCGGTAGTTTATATCTTTAATCGCGATAATAGCAAAGTGTTGCTGCAATCCAAACCCAAGTATAAAGCATATATATTTCTCATCTAAATACACGTCGATATAATATTAGAGTTTCTGTCTGTGGCAAAATTGGGTTAAAAGAGACAATTATAGCAGTTATTTGTCAAAATGTATTTTATTAGTACCGTTAATTGGTGATTAACGTCGGATCAGTCATATAAACGACTATTAGGGCTGATCCACATTAGTTTTAGTAGAATGGTATGTTACGAGTACTAACATAATAATAAAGTTTAATTCCACGAATATAATATATAGATGATGTTTTGAGTTTGAATATTATCTCAAAAACTTGAGCGAGAACTATACTTGTAGTCTAAGTGTTTATATTGTTATTTTATTGTTGTGTTATACGTTATGATAATATAAAATAATTTAGGTGGCATTTTCAAAATTAGCCCATAAATTTATGGAGGCTGGGTGATCTCATTTGGTTGATCCGTCTAATACCAGCATTATAGCAGATCGGGTTATGTTTACCTTCGAGACAACCCTGTGTCGTATACAAAATAAGAATCTATAGGCAGTTGCGTCTTATTCTGATTTGTCTTGTGTTTAACTTACGTAACCATGTGAACCCATATTTCAATAAAGATAATTGTGTTAAAGATGACAGCTAGGAGGAAGTTACACTTCCCTTGTATGCTATTACGTGTAATTTCTTCGCAATACCCTAAATACCTATACGACAAGATGGAGTGGAGATGGGATAGTTCACACCATTGTACTATGCGATTACAAAACCTTTATAACAGCGACGCACAAGACAGCTCCTTTCAGAGGCTGTTTCAGATATGCTGCCACTCATTGCTGAGTGCAAAACTTGTTTGCCGAAAATGCGTCGTACAAATTCTCAAAATATGCTCTCTGTATAATAATGTATAAGGAATGTAACTACGTTTCTATTCTTTCAAATAAACTCTTTCTTTCTTATACAAGTATTATTTAAAGATAGTACACAAAACGACACCAGAAAAAATGAAAACGAGAATCTAAGGACACACTTTATAATTTCAAAATGTTTAGTGGTGAAATTTTATGTATAAAAGATAAATTTACGATATTCGTTAAACTTTGTTTAACAATGTAATACAAAACTTTAATCCGACCATCTGCACTTCTGCCCTGTCTTGAAATGGTTTCTCTTACATAATGTTATTATTATACACTTATTTTAACTGATATAAGTGTCATCCATCGTGCTGAGGTAGCAATAATAGTGGAGTTAATAAAATAAATACATTTACCAAAACGTTTTCTTCGACTTAACCGCGTTTCGATAGTGTGGATCGGACCTAACGACGAAGATGCTTGAACTTTTTACAAATCACTAGGTTAACTGTCAAATTTCCGGTTTAGTCGCCAAAGTCGTTATTTTATATAAAAATCGATTTGTTATTAATTTTTGATAGTTTATGTGATGTCGATTGACTTAATATTGGCTCAATTAATTAAATTGGGAAAAGTTACAACCATTCTGCACTTTGTAAATAGTCGCAGGGGCCTGAATATAAGATACGAATTAAAATTAAATTAAAGAACCGCTATAAACAAAACAGAGAAGACAGATATGGTGAACACAACGAAAAAAATTCTATCTCGTCATTCTGAGTCAACTATATACTGACAGCTGAGTTAGCGCTATCCGATTCAATATAATAATCAGGATGCTACAAGTGCTGCCCCGATTCTGCAGTGCGTCTACTATGTTTGCGGACACTGATTTACTGACTGACATTTGCGCCAACAGGCATAAAAAAGCCGCGTCTTTGCTGTTCTGATTTACTGTCTTTTGCGCCATCAGACTTAAAAAAGCCGTTTCATTGCTGTTCTGATTTACTGACTTTTGCGCCATCAGACTTAAAACAGCCGCGTCTTTGCTGTTCTGATTTACTGACTTTTGCGTTATCAGATTTTAAAAAGCCGCGTCTTTGCTGTTCTGATTTACTGGCTTTTGCGCCATCAGACTTAAAACAGTCGCGTCTTTGCTGTTTTGATTTACTGACTTTTGCGCCATCAGACTTAAAAAAGCCGTTTCATTGCTGTTCTGATTTACTGACTTTTGCGCCATCAGACTTAAAAAAGCCGCGTCTTTGCTGTTCTGATTTACTGACTTTTGCGCCATCAGACTTAAAACAGTCGCGTCTTTGCTGTTTTGATTTACTGACTTTTGCACCATCAGACTTAAAAAAGCCGTTTCATTGCTGTTCTGATTTACTGACTTTTGCGCCATCAGACTTAAAAAAGCCGTTTCATTGCTGTTCTGATTTACTGACTTTAGCGCCATCAGACTTAAAACAGTCGCGTCTTTGCTGTTTTGATTTACTGACTTTTGCGCCATCAGACTTAAAAAAGCCGTTTCATTGCTGTTCTGATTTACTGACTTTTGCGCCATCAAACTTAAAAAAGCCGTTTCATTGCTGTTCTGATTTACTGACTTTTGCGCCATCAGACTTAAAAAAGTCGCGTCTTTGCTGTTTTGATTTACTGACTTTTGTGCCATCAGACTTAAAAAAGCCGTTTCATTGCTGTTCTGATTTACTGACTTTTGCGCCATCAGACTTAAAAAAGCCGTTTCATTGCTGTTCTGATTTACTGACTTTAGCGCCATCAGACTTAAAACAGTCGCGTCTTTGCTGTTTTGATTTACTGACTTTTGCGCCATCAGACTTAAAAAAGCCGTTTCATTGCTGTTCTGATTTACTGACTTTTGCGCCATCAAACTTAAAAAAGCCGTTTCATTGCTGTTCTGATTTACTGACTTTTGCGCCATCAGACTTAAAAAAGTCGCGTCTTTGCTGTTTTGATTTACTGACTTTTGCGCCATCAGACTTAAAAAAGCCGTTTCATTGCTGTTCTGATTTACTGACTTTTGCGCCATCAAACTTAAAAAAGCCGTTTCATTGCTGTTCTGATTTACTGACTTTTGCGCCATCAGACTTAAAAAAGTCGCGTCTTTGCTGTTTTGATTTACTGACTTTTGCGCCATCAGACTTAAAAAAGCCGTTTCATTGCTGTTCTGATTTACTGACTTTTGCGCCATCAAACTTAAAAAAGCCGTTTCATTGCTGTTCTGATTTACTGACTTTTGCGCCATCAGACTTAAAAAAGCCGTTTCATTGCTGTTCTGATTTACTGACTTTTGCGCCATCAAACTTAAAAAAGCCGTTTCATTGCTGTTCTGATTTACTGACTTTTGCGCCATCAGACTTAAAAAAGTCGCGTCTTTGCTGTTTTGATTTACTGACTTTTGCGCCATCAGACTTAAAAAAGCCGTTTCATTGCTGTTCTGATTTACTGACTTTTGCGCCATCAAACTTAAAAAAGCCGTTTCATTGCTGTTCTGATTTACTGACTTTTGCGCCATCAGACTTAAAAAAGTCGCGTCTTTGCTGTTTTGATTTACTGACTTTTGCGCCATCAGACTTAAAAAAGCCGTTTCATTGCTGTTCTGATTTACTGACTTTTGCGCCATCAAACTTAAAAAAGCCGTTTCATTGCTGTTCTGATTTACTGACTTTTGCGCCATCAGACTTAAAAAAGTCGCGTCTTTGCTGTTTTGATTTACTGACTTTTGTGCCATCAGACTTAAAAAAGCCGTTTCATTGCTGTTCTGATTTACTGACTTTTAAGCCATCAGACTTAAAAAAGCCGTTTCATTGCTGTTCTGATTTACTGACTTTTAAGCCATCAGGCATAAAAAGCCGGGTCGTTGCTGTTCAGAGTCGGGGCTATCACCAGTAGTAGTATCCGGGTGTTCGCTAATATATATCTACTGAAACCATTCGTGCCTCTTCTACGCTCCTTCCATCATCGAGTTTAATTATCAATTTATCCACAAATACGCAAACAACAATTCATGTAATGACAAGCCGCTCTATTATTTTCTACCGTCTCGTTTTGCTTGTCTTGCTCTATTAGCACCTCTCCCTGATAACTGCAAAGCAGTACATAATTTTTAAATAAAAAATATAAACTCCAAGTCGGGTAACATGTAACATGACGTATAGTTACCTCTTGGGTTGACGTTAAACCGTGTCAGGTATCGTTTTAAATAGTAGTTTGCATTTATATGGGCTTATTAATACCGTTTAGTATTTACAGCGAAATAAATAAATGCGACAATTGATTGGCGTATTTTACTACAAGAAATGCGTGCACTGTAATTATTTGTGCTATTAAAATTCATTTATTGAACGCTTTGAAGGGCTAAACACCAAGCACCTTTACTTTTTCTTACGAGTAGCTTTTGAATATATATATGTTCTCACGACATCTCCTTTAGTTATTGCAGGTTTAGTGGGCGTCATCAGGATAAAATGCGAGCATAAAACACAACGGCCACAGTTTATACACTTTTAATTGAGATTCTATCAACATTTTGACATAGTTTAGACCGAGCAGCGGGTTCAGGGCAAGTACTTTACTTTCAGTACTCAAGTCTAATAGAGGGCATCTGACCCCGCCCCGCCATATGCTCTGCTCTTAAGTGTCGTTTATTAAATTACAATATTCATAACTTTTATTAGGTTAGAATGATCTTTAAGTTATAGAAACATTTTACAAATCAAATTAAATTAAATTAAGAATTTTAGAAGTAATTAAAATGTAAACTAATGATATTGTGCGTTATACATCCAGTCAACAATACATCCAATAATTATAGCTTCCCTCCGACATATATATTTATATATACATACAAAAATATATATACAAAGTCAACTTAAAAGTACCTTAAAAGCAAAATATAAATATGCTCTACAAAATTTTGAAAAGTCCGTACGACATAAAATATAAAAATTGATTTTGAATAATTGGTTGCAAATTAATTAGGCAAGAGAAGTAAGATACTCGTAATTATAAGTAAAAATAAGAACAAACCATAAGACATTAGATTATGATATCAGTGTAATTTTATAAAACTACGTTTTAACGGTTTTAAGCGCAGTAATTGAGAGTGTAATTTATTGAAAAAAATGTTTGAACAGAGGTGGCTCAATTCTGTCTTTCAATTTTTTTCCGAAAAATACTATTCTTATAATAATCGTCAGACAAACACACATTGTATATCCCCAAAATAAGCATTTACGCTTGTGTTATGGGTGATACACAACGGACTACTCTGGGTCCGATTCCGTACACCCAGGCCATAGTAGATTATGAAAATTCGTTTTCGAAATTTATCATACCAGGAATCGAACCCGTAGCTTTTGCGTTGCAGAGATAGGCTGCCAAAGGCATAGCGCGCTCAACCACAAAGACTGTTTTGAATGAAGAATAATATAGAAAAAAGATAGAATTAAGGCATTCAACGTCAGTGTGCTTTCAATTTGGCGGCTTTCAACCAAATCGATTGAATATCTTTGATCCATGTAATATCTAAATAAGACGTTTGGCAGTCCGTTACAGAAATTGATCATTACCAGCTACACTATCGGCTGGTGTCGACTAAAATCAGCCGATTCGATTCCTGATTACGATAAGTGATTTTTAAAAAAACTAATGTTAAATGATAATGTAAATTTGCCAGGTGGTAGAGTATTTGAACGTCTGGATGGCTACCACCGCTGGACTATAATATGTCGCCAAACCTTGAGTTGTGTTATCGCATTGGTGGCCAGGTACCAGATTCCCTTAAGAGAGCACGGGGCATTTATTTGTAACGTCCTGTATTGCAAATGTATAGTGAAATGCCATAGGCGATGGTAACCGCTTTCCATGAGGTGAGACGTCTGCCTCTGCTGAACTCATGCAATAAAAAAAACTCCTTTGATTGTCGACAAAATCGGAGATTCCTTGAAGTATTTCTCTAGTAGTAAAGTATAAGTAATTAACTACTAGAGACTTCCATACATCAAAAATGTATATGACTTTTTTGATGTATGGAAGTCACTTTCACTACGGGTTAAAAATGTACATAGCTACAGAATAACCTTGTACATTGGATAATATTCAAATATTAGAAAAACCTATCTCACATCGACGCTATCAACAGAGGTTTAATCTACGCAGTCTCCTATTGAGGCATAAAAAACAATATCATGTCCACTGGACGAACACGGGCCTTAATTATATCCAGACGAGACCTCCAATGGAAATGCTATCTTAACATTATCTAAATACAGTTGAAATTTGAATGATGGGCAGGTAATAAGCTTTCTAAAAAACGTTGGGCCAGCGTAAGATGGAATGCGAGCGAGCCAACCCGCCTCACTAAATTGTACATCGGCTGAGGTGTTATGAAAATTTTTTCGAAGAACTTTTATGTTTATATCAAAAGAGGTTTCGCTACCACGCGTGGGTGTTAATTTTTTTACGAATACCGTTATTAAAGCGTTTGTGACATTAATTTTCTATTATTTTCGGTGTAGTTCATAACTTTCTTTAGTCTGAGTTTGATATTATGCTATATAAGTAAGGATACAAATTGTATAAAAATGTTGTGTAAAGTGTGTAGTGATGGTTGACCTGTTGCACTCTTCATATGTTTCTAGAGGTCCCTGTAGACGTTTTGCTGCCCCGGAAAAATAAAAATCTAGGACCCAATACTAGTGCCTCCTACCGGTTCCAATTGAAAATCTAATCCATCCGGGGACCCACTCAAACCGGAGACACACTAAAACCAAACAGCAATAAAAAACAGACAAACATAAAAAAAACGAACACTGCAGTGTGATCAGCAAGTCGAGGAGCGCCGTGCCCTCGTCGCATCCATTGGAGTATATTTATCGCTCCTAGCCGTAGTTCAAGCCATGGTCGAGGGCCAACCTGGCTAGGACGCCGCCGTTGCCACCTTTTGCGAGGCTGTTATTTTGGCAAATGAGGCGGCGGAGCAGGAGAAGGAGCGGAGAGACTACGCCATCACCTGCATACAAGTCGCTGAGTAGTGGAGGCGTCGGTGTTCAGCGCGCCTCTCTCAATGAATGAAGCGGGAGAGGTCTGCCTGTAGGCGCACGTCTCGGGGCCCTGATACATGGCCACAGAACGACACCCATTCGGCTGTAGTCTCACACTGCTGTAGTCTCCGTGTGGCAGGGTGTCCGCAATCGAATTTCCTATTGCAAAAAAGAGATTAACCGAAATAAACTAGTTATTCCCGATTCAACCCATGACGTCACAACCCATGAATATATGTTTCCCAACTTAACCTATTTTATAAATAGCATAAAAAAACAGTATTTCCCGCACGATCTTGCCAAAAATCTTAACACAAGTTATATGCGTATACGGTACTTTTTATCCCAGGAATCTAACGACAATTTGCGTGGGAATGGTCTGAAGTGACCGTGTTAAAAAATATATATGAAGATAACAAATTTTAAATAAAATTAAATGTTCTTTCTAATTTTCAGGTAATTATACTATCGGGAATTTTACGATGTTTTTTTCTCATTCATGGCATACATATGTATAACTATAGTTTCAATCTGTAATCTTCTTTGGACAATCGCCTATGAAGAAGGCCGAGTCCAGCAGTGGGACAATCATGAGATCTCATTATAATACATTATAGATTATACACCGTTAAAACCTGGCCAGAGCTGTATAAAACATAAAAATGTAAATTCCCAACTCCTACCATCAAAACTGTATAATGTTAGTATAGTTTAATTGGAATAACAAAAGCATAATTATTAAATAAATTACTATAGAAGCGAAATGCGGACGTCAGGTGTCCATGGTGTGGAATTAATTACTAACATCGATAGCAGCGCCGCGCGGCGGCCGATCGCTATCATTTGACCCCCGGGTTCAATTATTGAGAATCGCTGCAGAGGCGCAGTGCTTGCCAATCTTTTACTTAAGTTGTCTATTTCAAATAAATTGACATATCCATTAAACGTAACTTGTAGCGTTATTGTACGTTTTGCTACGAAATAAATATTATTCTTTATTCATTCTTTATTGTACATAATACAAAAGTTACACACAAAACTATAAAATAGTGCTTTTGTACAAAAGGCGATTTTTATGATTTAGCTATGTAAATATAATATTCATTTTAATCTTGTAGTAATGTGCTTTCTTAATTATTTTTAATTTAACTTAGCCCATATACACAGAAACCTTCACGTTTACGTGATGTGCACATCAATATTTTAATCATTGTTAGATATTATATTTACCCATTTATGAGATTGGACATTTTTTACAAGCTTTTATTTAACTTGCAATAGATGTATGTATGTAAGTTCGGGTGGAATATTTCAAGTTAAATTTGACCAACTTGCCGGTTTCCGATTGAGCTAAAATTTTGCACGCATATGTCTATCACGTGACAACGCAATAATATGGAGTTGATCTGATGTTGGAGTCGGAAAGTGGCCATAGGAACTCCTGTACTAAACAAGATAGACCCGTCGTGTTTGGGCTCGTTTTACTTGTCTTGGCTAGCACTCTGCTGTTACATGATATCCAGGATCTCAAAAATTCGTATTTACAAACCTTTTGAAAAAAGCTTATTTGATGATATAGACAAATGCCCAATCTTATCAGCATATACATAGCATCATGTTCATGCATTGCCATAAGTCTTTGACTATGTTGAGAATTATAATCGCAACACTAACATTAAAATCACTTGGAAAAACTTTTAGAACCGCTGTGCAAACAATAAAGGTCATTGATTGAGATTGTTTATCTTAGATCGTGTGTATCTCCACCGGGCAGTAAGCTGATCGCGCCTTAACTTGGCTTATCATGAGCTTCTTTCGTTTCAAGTGAAAGTTATTTTTGTATCTCACATTTATATCTATTCAACTGGTTTGGTTTTGAACGAAGCGGTTCGAGGCGATTTCATTTCTATGCTATTTGTTTCGTGTTAAATGAGTTTCGAGTCTATATCTATAAGGTCCTATATTTTTGGATATAGGTAGATATTTTTTATTGTAGTAGTTCAGCAGACAGGCAGACGGTCCACCATCTATGGCGGTTACATTCTATGCCTATGGATATTAGTAACACCAAAGGTGCTACTAATAAACGAGCTGTCTCTCTCTAAAGGAAGACTGAAACCTGGCTACTTATCCGGATCACAACAAAAGGTTGTTATGGCGGCATACTCTAGACCAGGGGTGGTAGCCATCCAGATGGCCAAATACCCTATTACCTGACTGTGGGCTTTTTGGTCGCCACTCACGGCAGGCCACTCGGCTGCAGGAAATTGTATTCTTTCTCCGTTCTTGCACGGATATATAAGATAAATAAATAAGATGATTTAAAGTACAATTCAATAAGTTATACTAGAGAGCTACTGCGACATGTGCATCCGACCAAAGTCGAAGTGAAAATGATGTTTCGTCATTATGCCAGCTCGCTTTTATATCCGATTGGTAAACACAACTATCCGCAAATATTACAATAATACTTGGTACAAATGTAATTAACAATATATATTAAGGTCGAAAATGTAAAACATTTTTTCACAATTATCACTGTAAACACATTTTAACTAAAATTTTATTCAAATATTTTATCTCGTAAGAAAAAGCAGGTCTTACTTATGCGTTGCCTATTCATTTGTTTCGATCTCAACGTCACCTCCTGTTCACTGCTAGTCACGCATTGTCTAACTTACATTCTATAGTACATTAAGACCAATGGCCAAACCAGCTGACAGCTTACAAACAACTAATAACAAACAACAACGCATGTCCGTCTGTGCGTGCTAATAACGATTTGTAATAGGTACAATAACACAACAATTATTGCATAAAAGCCACCAAGCGATAAATCTAATTTGTCAATAATACAAGTGGGTTTGTACAATTGGACAGCTGAAGGACATTTGATCGTGTTTAACTAATCATAGAGATTGTGTACCATCTGTCTGTTTTTATCTAATAATGATATCTTAAGTATCTTATTCATTTTTTAATTTGAATGGTGTTTCTCTTGGTTTGTATATATAGTTGCCATTGAGTATTTAATTTTTAAATGTTAAAGATATTTCTTGAGTAAATCGGTACCAAGAGACAAGAATATTCATTTATCTCTTAATGTGAGGCTTCATCTGGGATATTGTTACAGATATATGCCGTTTCACGCAGATATGGCGATTCGTTTAATGCATTATAGATAGATAGATAAATAACACTTTATTTTACACCATCACAGAAACCTTACGAACTGGTATTATTCTACATACATACATAACTTCACGCCAGGTCCCTTGCGGGGTAGGCACGAACAACAGAGCGCCACACAAGCCCATTCTTACACACCTCACTTGCTTCTTTGACATTCATAGTTCTTGTCATGCACGCTCGTCTGTTCTTAAGGCTCCTGACATCACCTTCTGCTAGTACACGATCAATTTGATCATGGAAGGTGTGTCGTGGCCTTCCGCGACTTCTGCATCCATCCACTTTTGCATTGTATATCTGTTTAGTCATTCTTTCATCATACATTCGTTCCACATGCCCGAACCACCGGAGCATTCCTTTCCTTACCTTCAAACCCGACACTCTCTTTCAGACCAACTCTCTTTCTTACTTCGGTATTACGAACGCGATCGGTTATTCTAATTGTGTATAAAGGGCGGTCTTATCGCAGAAAAGAGATCTCTTCCAGAAAACCCGTGGCAATATTTGCTGATTAGGAGTGGCGATGGTAGTATAAATAATTATAGTAAGACTAGCTGTCCCGGCAGACGTCGTCCTGCCCGGTAAAAAATAGGGGTTGATCGTAGAGGGTTGAAAATCTAGGGTTGTATGTATTTTTGTATGTTGTATCATAAAAAAATAGAAATTAAAAATTTTGTCTAAAAAATAAAATAAAAAATTTAGGGGTGGACTACCCCTAACATTTAGGGGGATGAAAAATAGATGTTGGCCGATTCTCATAGATACCGGATAAGCACAAAAAATTTCATCAAAATCGGTCAAGCCGTTTCGGAGGAGTACGGCAACGAAAACTGTGACACGAGAATTTTATATATTAGATTACTTACATTTTATTAAAAATATATAACCATACTATTTATAAATATACATATAAGTTAAAGATGCGACATTAAATATTGACAGTTCTGTATATGTTATTTTTAACGCTTTAAGTAATACGCATTCGGCCACAGCCTAAATCTGTAACACTAATGCAGATAAAGTCCCAGCATTAGAGTAATTTTGAGGGTCTTTAAGTCTTTGTATAATCGAGATAGCTGGGAAAGTCATATTTCCAGGCTATAGAACGTTATATTCCTAGGTAATCGAACTCAAGTTTATGTGTACGAATTTGTAAGGAAAAACTGAATTAAGTCAGAGATAAAGAGAATTAGATTAATATTATTGGATCTAATTAAATTTATTTCCCACCGGGAAACGAATAGGCACTCATTATGTGGTCACGAAGTAATACTCAAATGACTAATAAATATTACTAGACAAGGATTTAGTATTGCAGACTGAATGGCGACAAGAATTCAAATATACGTAACTAGTTTTCGTTCTGAAGTCGAATGGTAGATTATAAGAAGAAAAAAAGAAATTAATTATTGCTTATAACTACAACAGCAAAGTAGTTAGTAGATATAATATATATTTTTTGAACTTTATTCGTGCAGGAACAAAGAAAGAATTCAATTTCTTGTGGCCAGGCGGCTTATCGTCAGAGACGACAAAACAACCCACAGCCAGGTGGTAGGACATTACTCGTCTGAATGGCTATCATCCTTGTTTTTTTTTAAATTTTTATTGCAGGAGTTCAACAGACAGGCAGACGGTCCACTTGATGGAAAGTGGTTACCATCGCCTATGGACATTTGCAACACCAAAGGTGCTACAAATGCGCTGCTGCTCTCTTAAGGGAGATTGGAACTTGGTCAATAATGCCGGAACACAACTCAAGGTTGTTATGGCGACATACTCCAGACCAGGGGTGGTAGCCATCCAGTCGGGCAAAAGCTCTACCACCTGGCTGTGGGTTGTTTTGTCGCCTCATACGACAGGCCGCCTGGCCGCAGGAAGTTGTATTTTTTCTTCGTTCCTGCACGGATAAAAAGGTCTAGAGTATGCCGCCATAACAACGTTGACTTGTGTTCCGGCTTTAGTGACCAGTTATTTTCCACCTTCCGCCGGAGGTAGGAATATGGAGTAGTTGGGTGTAAATAAAATTATTTAAATGTAGATAGTTACTATATATACGTCTCGGTCTCGTTTATCCGTGTGCCAACCGACAATGTCAAGAAATTTTTGTTTTCTATAGACTTTCTAGCGCTTTCCAAATTTGAGGATTCATTTTCTTAATGTCGAGGAGGAGGAGAATTTACGAAAGAGGTTTTGCTTGGTGCAACCAGCAATTTATATTAATTAGGCTAAAAGCTGATCTTATAAACAATTGGATTAATCATCAAGTCCATAGCATCTATCCAATTGAATATTAAATTAATTTTATATATGTGTGTATACTTATACATATGTATACTTATATGTGTATATAATATTACTATGCTTTATGTATTTAATCATGTGTATTTAAATCCATATGTGTAATTATAATAATATACAGAATATGTTACACTTTTAAAATATTGTGCAGCAAACCCTACCCTAAGCTTTGTGCCATATTTCTCTCTCCATCCCAAGGTTGTCTGGAAGAGATCGCTGTCAGCGATAAGACCGCCATTTGTACCAAATTCTAAGCCGTTCTTGTATATTATTTCATAATTTTTATTGTACAATAAAGTATATTCTATTCTATTCTATTAATTTTAATATTAACAAAGTCCAATCTAATCCGTTCAACGCCATTCCAGTGACGACGGGTTCCAGATAGCGTGAAATCATAAATACGGCGCTGCAGTCTACCGAGGCTTGTCTCTTTGTCTTTTTGCGTTCACTCAGCACACGGCACGCGGTCAAATAGCACGTTTTGTTACGGGGCTTAACATAGACCAAGTAAATATACTTATAAGCGGCATTTTTAACGTAGACTGAAATATGCTAAGAATAATTAAGTATCTTGGTTCACTGAGGGGTGACACGACGATTTTAAGGTTCTGTAACAACTGAGGCAAATAACAGAAGCCTTATGAATCGCCATGTCCGGTTGTCCGTTTGTGTATATAACAGTAATTTTTCCAGAAAAGGACGAAGGTGTAGTCTTTTTAGCGCTACAGTATGTATTAAGCCGGGACCAGAAGAGTGTAACGCGTAACGTAATCCACCGTGTAATGTAACACGAATTCTTCGTGTAGACTGTCGGTTTTTCGCGCGAACACAAAGGCGTTCGCAGTGCTCGTTTGGAAACAGCTTTTGAGATTCGCGTTTACAATTCGTTTTGAGTTCGTGTGCCGTCCACACTGTTGACGCTAAATTACACGTAATCTTACATTACGCGTTACACTCGTCTGGACCCGGCTTTATGTGGCGAAATAGGGAAAAAATAAAGATTAGGGTGGGTGGTCGCAATACGTAACTAAGTGTTGATATATTCTGACATAGTCCTGTGGAGTAAGTTGCATCTTCCTTAATGTGTGATTTTTAATGTTTTTTTTTTAATGAAGTAGGTGACGAGGTCTGTCTTTCCTGATACTTATAACCTGGGTTTCTTCAAGTCCCGTCTGTGTAGGTACCTTCTAGGTAAGCGTGCTCCTTCCTAGACCAAATAAATAAAATAAAATAAATAAATATCTTCTCTCCACATAGGGCGAGATCGTGGTCATACGTGTACCTATACTACAATAAAAAAAACGAGATTTTAGCTTCCAATGCCTTAAAAACTGATGCCTCCACACATTTTTTTTATGTTATAAAAATACATACATACATAACTTCACGCCAGGTCCCTTGCGGGGTAGGCACGAACAACAGAGCGCCACACAGGCCCATTCTTACACACCTCACTTGCTTCTTTGACATTCATAGCTCTTGTCATGCACGCTCGTCTGTTCTTAAGGCTCCTAACATCACCTTCTGCTAACACATGATCAATTTGATCATGGAAGGTGTGTCGTGGCCTTCCGCGACTTCTGCATCCATCCACTTTTGCATTGTATATCTGTTTAGTCTTTCTTTCTTTCTTATAAAAATATACAGACAAATTCTGAAAAACATGCCTAAAAGATGTTTTCAACAAAAAATGTTTTATCCATGACCAGTTTACAGAGATTTTAGTCGATGTTAAATAAAGACAAGCTCTATACCAGTAATATCAAAATTTTACCGATTGTAAGGCAAGTGAATGAATAGTAAGATGTAGGAACCATTAGACTATTTATCGTCTGTCATCACCTTAATGTTGAGTTTTGTCTCCTTACTTTGTTTTTCTCATGATCTACTTAGAATCTTAGACTTTGGTTCGGTTAGATAGTGTTGACTCGACTCGGTGTTGAAAATATTTAGTATTTATAAACATTGATTGCTGATCGTAGTCAAAATCGTAAGTCTTGGCTAGTGCACGCGACCCAAAGTCAAAGGACGCGGGATCAATTCTGGATGGAACGCATGAACTTAGTCAGTTTTCTGATCTGATGTGCATATTGTTACAATCACCATGTGCTAACAACGGCGAGAGAAATCATCGTGATGGAACCTGCACATCGAGATAAACGACTTGTCAAACCTGCCAAACTATCTTGGACAAGCGTGGCGGGTATACCGTCTGTTCCCCCTATAATAGGAGCCTACATCTCCTGGCTCTAAGCTACCACTCCACCAAGCCAAATCGGTCCAGTCGTTCTTGAGATTACATAGTGTAACTAACACGACCTTCTTTTGTATATACAATATAGATAGTGTTATTCCTGTTTATATATTAATCTTAAGCTTAAGAGCAAATGGATCTATTAACGTCCACCTGCAAAGAGGTCGCCACAAACTCTTCAAAGTAAAGGGCCGTTTTAATCAGAGCATCTGCGACGCGCCGTCATCGATTCCGGACGACGCACCGGTAATTTATTTTAATTAAGGGAGTCGCGAGTGGCCGCCGCCCGTGGGCGCGTGATTGAGGACCGACACACCGGTCTGACGCAAAAAAGGAACAGTGGAACCCGCCTTTAACGAGTTCGGGGTCTAGTTTCTAATCTGTTGTTATGTAGGCGATAGGATTTTGGCGAACTGTTAGAACTTTATTTTAGTACGCATATATTGCCGAGTGGACAACTCATTGACGTCAAACGCCAAAATTTCGATCAGTAATAAATATAATATCAGCACATAAATGTCCCACTGCTGGGCTCAAGGCTCTCATTATAGGGACAGTATACCCGCCACGCTTGTCCAAGGCGGCTTGGCAGGTTTGACACATCGGTTATCTCGATGCGCAGGTTGCATCACGATGTTTTCCGTCACCGTTGTTAGCACGTGGTAATTGTAACAATGTGCATATTAGGTCAGAAAACTGCCTAAGTGGTGCATGCGTTCCGGCCAGGATCGAACCCGCGCCTTTTGAGTATGGAACGCGTGTGCTAGCCATTACGCTACCACAACTTAATATCAGTAATTGCGATCAAAGTGTTTCATATGTTAGAATGGGGTTGACATAATGCCCACCCACGAGTTTAATCGTATGATGTGCTCTAATGTAAGATAGCTCTGTGTCTGATAATAAATTATATTGTACGGCTACCTCGGTGCATTAAAGGAAGTTCTGAAGGTCTTAGGCTTCTTTATGTGACATGAGAGCACTGATTTGATATCAAAAAGGTTAAAATGGCCACCTTTGCAAATTCATACTAAGAATAGGCGTTGTTGCGAAAGTAAAATAAAATTCTAACATATAAGGCTGCCAGTATATTGAGATGCAAAATTCAAATTTACTAATGACCAGGTCTTATATCATAATAATTTTATTGTATCCGTGCAGGAACGGAGAAAAAAAATCACAAGGTCTACGAAGTTTTTCCTTCCACCCATTTTAATATTATATAAAAAATTTAGAATGAGGCATGTTTGCTGAAGAGTTTCTTGCGCCGTTTCTTCGCTTCAAGCCACAACATGTTGTGAAACGGGGGTAAATTAGATTAGTCTCCCATAGAGTAAATAATAACCATGAACAAAATTAAAACTAAATAATTAAAATGAACAAGTATGACAATACTCGTTAGACAAATGTCATCTTTGTCGTCAGTGATCACGGCCACTGAAAAGCGGCCGAAACGTCGGAATAACCAAAATCAAATAAATTACCGCGCTCAAAACCGTTAAAACGCAATTTTATTATAGTAGCATATAGTGTATATATATATATATATATATATATATATATATATATATATATATATATAATTTCAGCCCATAAATGTCCCACTGCTGGGCTCGGGCCTCCCATTTTAGGGGGGAACGGACAGTATACCCGCCACGCTTGTCCAAGGCGGCTTGGCAGGTTTGACGCATCGGTTATCTCGATGTGCAGGTTGCATCACGATGTTTTCCTTCACCGTTTTTAGCACGTGGTAATTGTAACAATATGCACATTAGATCAGAAAACTGACTAAGAGGTGCATGCGTTCCGGTCAGGATCGAACCCGCGCCCTTCGATTTAGGGGCGCATGCGCTAACTATTACGCTACCACGACTTTTTTGTAAATAGTATGTGACGGTACGCATCATCATGAATTTTTTTTTTTTTTTATTAATGTTTATTTATTTATAAAGGAATGGCTGTTCTCCATATAATGTATTCCCTCCTTTATTTCGCATAATATGTGTATTTATTATTAATCTCTTTGTATGATATAATTGAATTTTTCTTTGTTTGAAAATTTGACAGAGAAGAGAGGGGACTTGAATATTCGGGTTTGACAGAACAAGACATGAAGAAAATTATTCTCGGAAAAATTTGTGTTTTATATTATTACAGATGGAGAAAAACTATTTGTGGACAACATGTTCAATACTAACAATAAATAACTATATCTTCGATATGTGCGCTACAGACTTCGGTGCTATGGATTTCACCAAAGGGCTAGTTCACATCTTCAAGTCATCAATTAATACATTAATAATTTTACTAATCATGTAGATTTGTCCGATATCTTGCTTGTTGTGTTTATCTATGTTTCAGATGTTCTCTTGGACTGTTGTAATATATAACTATTAATACTTATATACTAATAATCTACTAACATTAATCTATTCCGTGTTTGTTGCTTTTATTTCTGTTCACAGATGATCCAGAGGCTGTTTTATGTTTGTATGTTATTAATGATATATCTAATTATGTGTTTTAACCTAATCTGTTTGTTGAACATGTATTCTATAACTAATTATGTGTTGTTGATATTTTCCTTGTGTATTAATTACATTATTTTGCAGGCAAATATAATGTTCTTTTCTTGCAGAGATGTTACTAATAATATTGTATTAATAATTTAAATTTTAGGAATTATGGAATATTTGCATTTAATGAGTGTCTATATGTATAAACCTGGGATTATCTTCAAAACCTTAACTAATGATGTGTAGTTAATTACAGCAGCATATATTAATTAGTTAGCATTGACTATGGTATACTTTGGTGTTAGTCTTTAGACATATTAGGACCCGTGGATCCACCTATACAGACTTTTAATTTAATAGAGACGTTCCTTTGACTTATATGGGCATATATGCTAACATACATAACTATTTACTGTGGAGACCTACATGATCATATGTAATGAAAGACAGACTTGTTTACTATCTATTACTGACCTTCTTGGTTTAGAACTTAACTAAGTACTGTCCTTGATTTGTATATTATATGGAGAATGAGCTATACAATATTAAATTAATTTTGATGTAAGTCTTGATTGACTTGTGCGTTATTATAAGATAAGAATTGTTTATACATTGTTATAATTTCATAGTTAACTAAATTATTAAGGATTAATTGTAAAGCCTGAGTGTGTCAATATATTATTTGGGAGCTGTGGACACATAGTCTCTTGCGGATAAAAATACTAATTTATTGAATTTAATTTAAGGGGTTCTGAGATATAACTTTGGTTTTAGAAACTGAATTAAATAATATTACTACTTCATAGTCGGGAGCTACTAAGGGGTTCTGATGATTCTTTTAGGCAATATAATTATTTATTAATTTGTTAAGGGAGATTAATTATATGTCAATGGGGATTTACTTGTAGGAGTTCTTGTCTTGTTGTTGCATACATGTTGTTGTACCTGACTGCGGTCACTTACTTGATAGGGGTGTTGATTGTTAATGTCTATCTGCTCTTGTCGCAGTGAGTTTAAAGTCAGACGTCGTATTGAGTCTTGATTGTTTTGAACATAGACAGGGTTATTATTGACCTAGATCTGTGAGGTCATAGTCTTGTTTTATTATCTATTATTTAGTCTATTCCTATATGTGTATATATTTAAGTATATTTTATAACACTACATTATTACATTACACTATACAACAATCATGCATTCTATGTGGGAAGGCTTAACTGACTTTAGAAAATTTAAAGTTTATTTGGCTTATTGGATGTTTATGTTTAAATACTTTCCTATTGAGAAAGCTTGCCTTGGCATTTGGCTTTGTTTGGCGCAAAGGAGTTGCTTATTATAATCCAAATTTTGCTAAAGGTTTCCTTCAGGTTTATTATACTTTCTTAAACAAACAACTCTGCTGTTGCTAAATGTGTATAAAATAGGCATTCAATTAATATTACAAAATAATGAGAAGGGGGTGAAAGCACATATTGATTGTTTCTATATTAACTTTGATTAGGGACGCGGTTTATGGTCTTTGTAACCTTGGACAAATGACGTCGCAAACCATTTGTTTATTGGGACAATCTAATCTACCTAGGATAGTTTCGTCAATTATCCAGGTTTTCTCGCGTGCCGTTTTTAGGCAATCTAGTTTGTTTTGGTTATAATATGTGCCTTCATGAGACTAGGTTGATTTCACATATTGAGTTTAACTGAATGAGTAACTGAGGGGTTGGAGACTGTTAAATCGCGGATCAGCTTGGAGGCGAAGTTGAGGGCCCCGGAGGCCAGCTACTGGCTATTGCAAGCGGATCATTCGTATCAAAATTTACATCTTTCCACAATATGTGATTTCACAAGAGTCTTAGAAGTAGGTAGGCCTGGCAAAGCTTGACTGAATTGGAAAGGGTGATTAATAAAAACTACTTATGAGCAGTGTTACTGATGTTGGCATCTTTGATGCTGAGTATCACCAATTCATATCTAATTTAATCTTAAATCATTACCTTACGGTGCTATGCTCTCATCTCAAGGGTTAGGGTCATTAGACAGGTGTAGGGTCCATCACTTTACTTAAACTTTAAACTTTCAATTTCATTTTCACGATGGATCCAGAAATCTGTCTTTGACAAGGGGATACATAATACAAGTGAAGGTGTCTCTCGCCTAATTTTAATTTAAAGTTTACTTACAATTCATAGAGAGACATTCTGAAACTTCTACTTTAACAATTTAGGAAAGGGAATTTCATGAGATGTAGAGAGTATCACTACTTAAACTTTATTTAAATTTTATTTTTAATTCACTGTGATATTCTACTTGCATCAGGGGAGGTCGCTGAGGTGATATTCCTCATAATTACAAATTTATTTGATATTTTGGAAGGGTGACTCTGAGATGGAATGTTCACTCAAGTCTTTTGGCCTTTCCAACTCATTTTACACAAAGGCACTCCAAATGTGGTTTCCAAATTGATAGGACGTACTGCTAGTGAGTTTCTTGTCGGCTCTTCTCACCAGCGATAGTACGTTGTGAACCGACGCTAGTTTTAGATAATGTTTATAATCAATTCAATAAATTCTAATTAAAAGATTGGAGGTTCTTCTTTTATTCTGATATGAGCTCTTTTACTGATAGCTAATGAATGCGGTGGCATAATATCAGAGAGGTGGTTAGGTGGGGTGCCTACACAAAATTATATAATTTGTTATGAAATGTACATTAAAATTCCTTTTGGCTAATAAAGGCACGGCGTACTCAGGTGATGAGCTTATGTCATGAGACGATACATTTGTCATTATTCATAAAACGCATGACATTTTACACTTACAACTTATACTACAAAACTATTATTTATATAGATATATAATATACACCGATCCTTGAGTCTTCCTGTTCCTTGATCAACACTCCTATATAACCTACCTTGTGAACATAGGGTTAACGGTATTATGACGAGGGTTCTTATTACTAGATGATCACGATTTATGGCCAGAGTAAGTTTATTTACTTAATAAATGTTATTAATTTTCACTTTATAACTTCTTTTATTTCTCACTCTATGCTTCGGCTTGAGTTTGTCATTCCTTGGCTCTTTGAGGGTCGGGTGGACGTTACAATTCGGTGCGCGTTCCCAGGATCCAAGAATCGGCTGCTGCGGCATGATGTGGAGTGGGTCTAGGACAGTTGGATCTTATCCTGGATCTCGCAGTTTCGGCGCGCGAGTCCAAAATTACATTAGGTGTTGCATCCAAGGTGTCTGGATTGATGTTAGTGAACAAGTTCTGCTGTCAGGCTGAGCTATTTTATTCTTGTGTATCTAAAAGATACACAATTTGTTGCTTGTGAGGCGGAGCAAGGTTTCAAAGGTTATAGAGGGTTGTTGTTTATTTCGGGGTTAACAGGGGGTGATCGGTGGTTGGTGTAATAATTAACAGTCTGATTTTATAGGTAAATGATTTAGAAATTGTGGAAAAAAATTTAATCTCGTTACCAGATAAGTTCGTCAGGTTGTCGCTAGGGAGCGCCACAGTGGCATTGCAAATTTTAATTATGTGTCAAATTAATTCGTCATCTTGCTATTAGAGGGCGCCATGGTGATTTTGAAATTTTAATACTCGCGTTCAAATTAGTTCGTCACCTTGTCACTACGGGCGCTGCAGTGACTTTGAATTTTTAATTCTAGCGTCCAAATTAGTTCATCCTTTTGTTACTACAGGTGTTGCAAATGACTTAGAAATTTTTATTCCTCGCATTCGAATTAGTTCAACACTTTGCCGCTGGGGGCGCCACAATGACCTTGTTGATATTCTTTGGTCTTGTTGACTAATTACATAGCGAGGCAAATTTAATCTTATGGGGTGTATATTTTCAATTAAATGAAATATTAATCATTATTTTATGAAAATTTAATGAGGACTTTATTAATTTTATTTTTCATAACAGAGTTGAGGAAGTTTATTAACTGTTAGTCAGTCTTGTGTTATAAATGGGAGTTAGGCTAATAATTATTTACTATGGTGGAGTCAGATGTTGTTATGAAGCATGAACTTAGGAATAATATTTAATAATTTAAGTTATATTATATACATAACTTAGATAGGTTATGATTACATATAGCTTGCTAGTGCTGTGTAAATATTTAAATGAAGTAATTGAAGAATGGAATTCTAATATTTCAGGATGAACCAAGAGATGTAACAGTGCTAGTTCACTGCTAATTATAGTGAATCAAGAGATATTATCTAATTGCTACAAAACAAAGAGCAGAAGCGCTCTCATATAAACAAAGGAGCTACTTTATTAATATTAATTGAAGATTAGTGCATATCATTTGATGCTGAAGAGTTACTGATATCTTGCTGCCATTATATTTGGAGAATAAATATTGAACAATTTGAAGAAATATATTGAGTGAAAGAAAATGCCAAAGGAAGTTCAGAAACCTGGAATGACTACAAGGGGTGAAAGGAAGAGTGCTGCGAGAGGTGCGGAGAGTACCAGACCTACGGCTGCTGTCCAAAGGGGAAACCCGAGATTTTTGAGGATTATGAAGAGGATGTTGGACCAGACATTGAACCCTGTGCTTACAAAGATTAACCAATTAGAAACCAGTTTGACTTCAAATAGTGGAGAGGCCAGTTCGCAGAGGCCTGTGGCCTTGAGACTAGATCAAATGGATAGTGAAATGACATTGGCTTCTGGGAGAGTCAACCCTCGAGGAGTTATGGAGAATATTGAACCAGTGGCAGGTGGTTCAGCGGGATTTAGACCAGTTGAGAACAATATTACACAACCAAGTACTATGAAGACAGGCTATTCACAAACAGATACTGTTGAGAGGCATATGCCGTTGGCATGTTATCCTACAATGCCAGTTAATAATTTAGAGAAGCCGAAATTTCCAACACAAAAACAACATCCAGTTGCCTTTATAGAAGATTTATGTGCATATTTGAAGCGAATACCTATAGGGTTTAGCAATGAGATTGATCTCATTATTGAATGTTTGGATGGTGGTTCCAGGAGTTGGGCTCGTGTATACCGAGAGCGATGGACCAATTTTGAAGATTTTAAACGAGATTTTCTAGAAACATACTGGGGAGAAGCTGAGCAAGGAGAGCTTCGCAAGAAAATAGTTCATGGCACATGGAATCGCTCTGGCACTAGTATGCTGAATTACTTTATCACTTTATGTGGGCAAGCGAAGATGCTCACCTATCCAATACAGGAGACGCAACTCATAAATGATATCATGCATCACTTTCCTAAAGATGTGCAATATGCGAGGTCTACGAGTCAGAGCAGAACGATTATTGAAGCGTCGGAGTTCCTGAGGAAGCTCGACAATGTTAACAGAGGTGTAGTGCTGAATACTACACTGCGGGTACCTGCGTCATCACATGAACAGAATAATAATAATAGTAATAACAAGGCGAAGACCAATTGGCAATTCAAGAAACAAGCTTTGAAGCCAGTTCAAGTACCTCCAGTAGGCAGTGCTAATGTTAATATTATAGAAGATTTAACTATACCATATGAAGAATATGATTATAAATTAAACTAAACGATGTTGGTGGGAGTGTGCCCGACCCATTAACTATAGGAGGGACTAATAAGTTGTTGATAGAGTTAAGGAATATGTTGCTGAGTGGGTGGAAGCCTGGACAGTCTCTGGGCACTTGTAATACTGGAAGATAATCTTCGAGAGTGGAATATCAGAGATATCTACTCGAGATGCTGATGATTCAGATTTCCAAGAAAAGTTAAAGGAAATTAAAACGGGGATAGAGCTTTCGGATGTACAGTTAAGTCAGTTAAAACAAGTTTTGGGTAGGTTTCGTATTATATTTTCTGATGTTTTGGCTCGTGCAAATTGTTATGAACATGAGATTAAGATGTCAGATAGTACACCATTTATAAGATGGTCATATCCTGTGCCTTATGCTTACTGTCAAAAGATTGAGGAGAAATTGGCAGAGATGATTGAGATGGGCATTATTTCGCGGGGTTCCACTCCGTATAGTAGTCCGTTAACGGTTGCGACCAAACCCGACTGCTCTTTACGTTTATTCTTAGATGCGCGGGAGATCAAAAGTTTATGGTTGCAGACTGAAGCTCCACTTATGCAAATTGATGTATTTAATTCTTTTCATGGGGCTTCATATATAAGTGTGGTTTAATACCTACTTTCAGATACCTATATCTGAGGGCGGCAGGAAATATACTGGGTTTACTTTTAATGGAAAGTCATATATGTATAATGTACTCTCACAAGGTTTAAGGACTTCAGTGGCAGTTTTAGTCGGGCTATAGACATTATATTGGGCCCAGAGGTTAGGCAGGTTATGTAAATTATTTGGGCGATCTGGCAATTTTAACTTGTAGATTGCTTATTGCAAGATGCTAGTCTTACATGTAATACTAGAAGGTGTAATTTCATATATAAGAAGTTAAGATACTAGGGCATATCATGTCGACTTCAGGTATTAGGGTTGATCAGGAAACATTAGGGTCGTACGGAAACTCCCTATACCCAAGATAGATAGATAGATCGATAGGTAGAGCATTTAAGGGTCTTTTTCGGGTCATATAATTATTAGGCTAGTAATTAGAATTGATCATAAAACTTTGATTTTGTAAGGATTTGGGAATTATGCAATAATCAGTTAACTTGATGGATATTATAGTTAGAGCAATCTAGCTACCAGATAAATTATATTAAGGAGAAGGAATCTCGAGATTTTAAGGAGAACTGTTATTAAAATTTTCTTTAATGAAGAAGTTTTAGGTTTCTTTGAATTATGACTTATGTATATTAAACATTTGTGGCTTTCATGTTCTATGGGGTGATTAAATTACGCCTATGAATTTCATATTTTAAGGGGTGACTCGGGTAACATTGTATTATCTAATTTTAAAATTTGTTTTGGATATGAGGCATATAGTTGGTGGGGTGTATGGGATGAACAATACTTATGTTAAGGTTATATACAGGATGTTATTAACTTAGATTAAGGTTATATACAGGGTGTTATTAATTTAGATTAAGTTTATGTACAGGATGTTATTTACTTATAGGACTATATACAGGGTGTTATCAATTTATTATTTCATGATCGTACCTTAGGTTAGAATTTAATTTATCCGCAAGCTACGAAATTAAATTCGGGGTGGTGTGACGGTACGCATCATCATGAATTTAATTTTTTTTTTTATTAATGTTTATTTATTTATAAAGGAATGGCTGTTCTCCATATAATGTATTCCCTCCTTTATTTCGCATAATATGTGTATTTATTATTAATCTCTTTGTATGATATAATTGAATTTTTCTTTGTTTGAAAATTTGACAGAGAAGAGAGGGGACTTGAATATTCGGGTTTGACAGAACAAGACATGAAGAAAATTATTCTCGGAAAAATTTGTGTTTTATATTATTACAGATGGAGAAAAACTATTTGTGGACAACATGTTCAATACTAACAATAAATAACTATATCTTCGATATGTGCGCTACAGACTTCGGTGCTATGGATTTCACCAAAGGGCTAGTTCACATCTTCAAGTCATCAATTAATACATTAATAATTTTACTAATCATGTAGATTTGTCCGATATCTTGCTTGTTGTGTTTATCTATGTTTCAGATGTTCTCTTGGACTGTTGTAATATATAACTATTAATACTTATATACTAATAATCTACTAACATTAATCTATTCCGTGTTTGTTGCTTTTATTTCTGTTCACAGATGATCCAGAGGCTGTTTTATGTTTGTATGTTATTAATGATATATCTAATTATGTGTTTTAACCTAATCTGTTTGTTGAACATGTATTCTATAACTAATTATGTGTTGTTGATATTTTCCTTGTGTATTAATTACATTATTTTGCAGGCAAATATAATGTTCTTTTCTTGCAGAGATGTTACTAATAATATTGTATTAATAATTTAAATTTTAGGAATTATGGAATATTTGCATTTAATGAGTGTCTATATGTATAAACCTGGGATTATCTTCAAAACCTTAACTAATGATGTGTAGTTAATTACAGCAGCATATATTAATTAGTTAGCATTGACTATGGTATACTTTGGTGTTAGTCTTTAGACATATTAGGACCCGTGGATCCACCTATACAGACTTTTAATTTAATAGAGACGTTCCTTTGACTTATATGGGCATATATGCTAACATACATAACTATTTACTGTGGAGACCTACATGATCATATGTAATGAAAGACAGACTTGTTTACTATCTATTACTGACCTTCTTGGTTTAGAACTTAACTAAGTACTGTCCTTGATTTGTATATTATATGGAGAATGAGCTATACAATATTAAATTAATTTTGATGTAAGTCTTGATTGACTTGTGCGTTATTATAAGATAAGAATTGTTTATACATTGTTATAATTTCATAGTTAACTAAATTATTAAGGATTAATTGTAAAGCCTGAGTGTGTCAATATATTATTTGGGAGCTGTGGACACATAGTCTCTTGCGGATAAAAATACTAATTTATTGAATTTAATTTAAGGGGTTCTGAGATATAACTTTGGTTTTAGAAACTGAATTAAATAATATTACTACTTCATAGTCGGGAGCTACTAAGGGGTTCTGATGATTCTTTTAGGCAATATAATTATTTATTAATTTGTTAAGGGAGATTAATTATATGTCAATGGGGATTTACTTGTAGGAGTTCTTGTCTTGTTGTTGCATACATGTTGTTGTACCTGACTGCGGTCACTTACTTGATAGGGGTGTTGATTGTTAATGTCTATCTGCTCTTGTCGCAGTGAGTTTAAAGTCAGACGTCGTATTGAGTCTTGATTGTTTTGAACATAGACAGGGTTATTATTGACCTAGATCTGTGAGGTCATAGTCTTGTTTTATTATCTATTATTTAGTCTATTCCTATATGTGTATATATTTAAGTATATTTTATAACACTACATTATTACATTACACTATACAACAATCATGCATTCTATGTGGGAAGGCTTAACTGACTTTAGAAAATTTAAAGTTTATTTGGCTTATTGGATGTTTATGTTTAAATACTTTCCTATTGAGAAAGCTTGCCTTGGCATTTGGCTTTGTTTGGCGCAAAGGAGTTGCTTATTATAATCCAAATTTTGCTAAAGGTTTCCTTCAGGTTTATTATACTTTCTTAAACAAACAACTCTGCTGTTGCTAAATGTGTATAAAATAGGCATTCAATTAATATTACAAAATAATGAGAAGGGGGTGAAAGCACATATTGATTGTTTCTATATTAACTTTGATTAGGGACGCGGTTTATGGTCTTTGTAACCTTGGACAAATGACGTCGCAAACCATTTGTTTATTGGGACAATCTAATCTACCTAGGATAGTTTCGTCAATTATCCAGGTTTTCTCGCGTGCCGTTTTTAGGCAATCTAGTTTGTTTTGGTTATAATATGTGCCTTCATGAGACTAGGTTGATTTCACATATTGAGTTTAACTGAATGAGTAACTGAGGGGTTGGAGACTGTTAAATCGCGGATCAGCTTGGAGGCGAAGTTGAGGGCCCCGGAGGCCAGCTACTGGCTATTGCAAGCGGATCATTCGTATCAAAATTTACATCTTTCCACAATATGTGATTTCACAAGAGTCTTAGAAGTAGGTAGGCCTGGCAAAGCTTGACTGAATTGGAAAGGGTGATTAATAAAAACTACTTATGAGCAGTGTTACTGATGTTGGCATCTTTGATGCTGAGTATCACCAATTCATATCTAATTTAATCTTAAATCATTACCTTACGGTGCTATGCTCTCATCTCAAGGGTTAGGGTCATTAGACAGGTGTAGGGTCCATCACTTTACTTAAACTTTAAACTTTCAATTTCATTTTCACGATGGATCCAGAAATCTGTCTTTGACAAGGGGATACATAATACAAGTGAAGGTGTCTCTCGCCTAATTTTAATTTAAAGTTTACTTACAATTCATAGAGAGACATTCTGAAACTTCTACTTTAACAATTTAGGAAAGGGAATTTCATGAGATGTAGAGAGTATCACTACTTAAACTTTATTTAAATTTTATTTTTAATTCACTGTGATATTCTACTTGCATCAGGGGAGGTCGCTGAGGTGATATTCCTCATAATTACAAATTTATTTGATATTTTGGAAGGGTGACTCTGAGATGGAATGTTCACTCAAGTCTTTTGGCCTTTCCAACTCATTTTACACAAAGGCACTCCAAATGTGGTTTCCAAATTGATAGGACGTACTGCTAGTGAGTTTCTTGTCGGCTCTTCTCACCAGCGATAGTACGTTGTGAACCGACGCTAGTTTTAGATAATGTTTATAATCAATTCAATAAATTCTAATTAAAAGATTGGAGGTTCTTCTTTTATTCTGATATGAGCTCTTTTACTGATAGCTAATGAATGCGGTGGCATAATATCAGAGAGGTGGTTAGGTGGGGTGCCTACACAAAATTATATAATTTGTTATGAAATGTACATTAAAATTCCTTTTGGCTAATAAAGGCACGGCGTACTCAGGTGATGAGCTTATGTCATGAGACGATACATTTGTCATTATTCATAAAACGCATGACATTTTACACTTACAACTTATACTACAAAACTATTATTTATATAGATATATAATATACACCGATCCTTGAGTCTTCCTGTTCCTTGATCAACACTCCTATATAACCTACCTTGTGAACATAGGGTTAACGGTATTATGACGAGGGTTCTTATTACTAGATGATCACGATTTATGGCCAGAGTAAGTTTATTTACTTAATAAATGTTATTAATTTTCACTTTATAACTTCTTTTATTTCTCACTCTATGCTTCGGCTTGAGTTTGTCATTCCTTGGCTCTTTGGGGGTCGGGTGGACGTTACAAGTATACAAGTCGCGAAAACTTAAGAAAATATTATTTGATAAGTTTATTGAAATTTATGAATGTTACAAAAACTGTTAAAGTGAGAAATGAGTACATAAGCGGGTGTATGGAAGGCATGTCTGATTCAAAAAATGAGAGGAAGAAGACGGGTATGTAAAATTGAGTATGCAATTAGGAGGGATGAAAATCATATGAAAAACCTGGAAGATCGATGGATACACGTGTAAAAGATAAATGAATTGAAGACATGAGTGGATGAAGGTGATAAGTCGCATAATTCCAATTCTGAGTAAATCGAGATTTTTTTTACTTTTATTTGAAACTGAACTTCACACCTTTTTCAACTTCTTATTTTTTAAATATGCCTTATATCTATGGTCTAAGGTCTGTATTCATTTGGTATCGACTTATAACATTCATCTACGCAAAAAAAGCAAAAACCGAATATGCGACATATCACCTTCATCCACTTACGTCTTCAATTGTTTGAAGGCTGTTTTATGGTGTGATAGCGGACGTATGTCAGGATAGAGGAGATGTCAAGCGATTGAGGTATGCTGAAAAAGAAAGAGACAGGGAAAGAGACAGAAGTTAAAACATAGATTAATTGTTTTCAAGAATAATAGGAACTACTGCTTTTGTACCTGTTTTAAAATCATTGGCATACATTTCTTTACGATATCATATATGAATAGATAATATTTTCTTAAGTTTTTGCGACTTGTACACGTAATAAAACTACATTTTAACGGTTTTAATCGCGGTAATTTATTTTATTTTGGTTTATCCGACGTTTCGGCCGCTTTTCAGTGGCCGTGGTCACGGAAGACAAAGATGACATTTGTCTAACGTGTGACGTTACACGTCGGATAAACCAAAATAAAATAAATTACCGCGATTAAAACCGTTAAAACGTAGTTTTATTATATATATGAATAGACTTAGTAGAAACGGATTTTTCTGATCCACATATCGGCAATCTCGTTATTTGTCTTCACTGCCAGCACGTGGTGATGACAACAATACGGAAATTGGGCTGCTTGACGGATGTATTCTCAGCCAGGATACTTAACTACATAAAACCTAAGAGTTTATTAGTAATCTGTATTACTAAGACATAAAATAGTTTATTGTTGCGCCGTAAAACATTTATCTCTAAACAACTCATTGGTAAGACATAAAAATATAAATTGCTCGTTGGTAGGATAGGCTTAATAAACGCGTTATTACTTGAAACAGTTCATGTTGTTTTATATGAAAGCAGGAAAATTGTAGTTTACGGTGTCTTGTGTATGTATTTATTTATCCGTGCAGGAATGGAGATAGAATATTAATTTCTGCGGCCGAATAAGCTCTCGTATGAGACGACAAAACAACTCGCAGCCAGGTGGTATGGCATTTACCTTTTTGAAGGGCTACCATTTGGTCTAGAGTATGCCGTCATAAAAATCCAGCCATAACATATATGGTATTTCAATTCAATTTTGCTAACTCTTTAACGCACAGATCATAGAGACACAGTGTGTTCTATGGTGAATCCCGTTAGGGATAAAGTATTTTCATTGGCTGATAGAGCCCGTATTTGAGATGTAGGAAATCCTGCACCACTCATTTCTCAGTTGGTTTGAAACAGTCGTACTATTTTTTTTAACTATTAATGGCGAGGCGAAGAAAATTCTGGTCGCTCAGCAACCCTATATATTTTATAGACATGTTTTATCAGCAATTAATCCTGTCATCGCCTAAGTTGTCATTTATTTATTACAGCAGTAGTTGAAATTAAATTGTAAGATGGACAGACGGTTGGACATGACACAAAATAAAAGCGTTCAGTTTTTATTAAAATAACTACGAAATCCTAAAAATATGTAATAATGGTTAAAAATCAACAATATTTATGAGTTCTTCTACGTATCTCACTCTATCCCTCGCAATATACTACGCTCTATCTCTTATACATTATATAGTTAATTTGTTTTATTAAGGGCTCATTTTTCAATCATCAGATTAAAATATTAGTTGAAGAAATGATTTTCAAATTTCAAATTCAACCGTATATTATATTATATTTTTAATATCCCTATTTTGTGTTAATTCTATGAATAACTTTTACCTGTCGATTGAAAAATGGGTGCTAAATGTATTTTTATCACATACTAGCTGCGCCCGCGACGCCGTCCGCGTGGAATTTGTTTTCAAAGCCCCCCCGATTTTGAAACATTTTTCATTGCTACTCCGCTCCTATTGGTCTTAGCGTGATGATATATAGCCTATAGCCTTCCTCCATAAATGGGCTATCCAACACTAAAAGAGTTTCTCAAATCAGACCAGTAGTTCCTGTGATTAGCGCGTTTAAACAAACAAACTGTTCAATTTTATATATTAGTATTATATTTCTGCACTTCTACGTCGGATAGATTTTAATTACCAAAAACTCACGTTTCTCAATACCCTTAAAAGAATCCTAAGATTTCCCTTCGTAGATTAATAATATAGATAATATTTAAATCCTTAATTTGATATAGTCATAGCTTATAATCTCAAGTTAAGCTCAAACATGTTAGAAATGAGATAGGGCCGACTCTTTGAGACTATGTAACCAACTTGGCGACCTTATCTTAATCCGCCATGCTCTCAACTTACGCCCACCCGCTACCGACGGGACGCCTGTCATACGACTATGGCTTAAGTTTGTATTTGGGATAGTCTAATTTTCGACTGTATTATCAACTTAGTGCGTAACGCATAACGACCCTGTAACCGGCAGTGTGGTGAAATCTTTGCGGTACGGCATCGTCACTTTATTACACTCCAGTGGCTCTCCACTAAGGCGACGGAGAGGGATACTACTACTGTTATCTCTATTTCATTAGTAGTAGCAGTGACGTAAATAAGGCGGTGCCACCGGTGCCCAGGCACAGGGCGTAGACTCTGGGGGGCGCAAGAATGGCCAGACCAGGCAGGACTATTATTTTTTCGGTTTGCCCTTGATAACATGCTAGTCTACATGCCAATATCATCAAAAAGTCTGTTAAATTAGACAAAACATCGCGCTCATTTTTTGCCAGCGTACAAGCGTATTTGTGTATTAGTTCTTTAAAAAAATACATTTTTCTTCCAAAATAGTAGATAATTAGCCTACCAACACCAAAAATAACGTACAACGAGCGTTATTTTACATAGCGTTGCTCTAGCTACTATACTAACAAGGGCACAGTTATAGAAGCTCGCATAGGGCGCATAAAAATCTATTTACCGTACTGAGTAGTACAACACTGTACTACTGTAGTACACCTCTTCCCGTCTCGTCTTAGAGGTTGCAAGTCCGGTGTGCAAGTGACGCGGTGTCGAAGTGCACCGTGTGGCGTAGAATGGATATTTATGTACATATATGAAACGCAGCAGCAGCACAGTTCCGGCACCGCGCCGTCATCGGAACGCATTGTGCGCCTAGCTGTTAGCAGCCCAAGGTCTAGAGACATGATGCATTGGCGTTGTGTGATTCGATGTGTGAGTTTCACCATGATGGTTTCTTTCATCGCCAGTAGTAATTGAAACAATGTGCAGAATAGCTCAGAAAAATTGCTCAAGCGGTGCTCACTTACCGACCAGGAATGAAATTTACGTCTTTGAAATAAAATAGAGCGTTAGCCACTAAGCTATCACGTCTTTACGACGATGGGGTATTATGTAGATATCTGCTGTATAAGACTTGTAACACGTAACGGGAGTATGAAGACTTATCCTCTAATTATCATTAAATCATACTAACACTACTCGCCTAAACACTTGCACCTAAAGTTTTACTATCTGCCAATTCGCTATGACTATTAAAATATTAAATTTAAACCTTATGTCTCAGAGAACAAGGGCTGTATTAATATGAAAATGAGTTTCATTTATTAAATGAATATTATCATGTAAATTATGATGTTAGCGCTATTGTAACAAGTTATTGGAAGTTTGAAGCTAGATATCTTTATCTTAAGCCCTCCGTTAGCCATTTGGGTCGATCGTAAAATCAGTTTTGGTTTAATTAATGTTGTAATACAAATACGCAATATTATTTAGAAATTTTATATTATTCTCTTCCCTTGAGATGGATTAACTAATAATCGAAAGACAACATACACACATGGTATATCCCCAAGCTAAATAAGTTCCACTTGTGTTATGGGTAATACACAACGCATCACACTGGGGCCGATGACAGACACCTAGACCACGGTAAACAACGGAAAGTTCGTTTACAAAATTTACCAAGCCAGGAATCGAACCCAAAGCCTCTGCGTTCCAGTATGCTCAGCTGGCTAAAGCTTAGCCTCCTCAACAACAGACCGTCAAACTACATTGAATCTGTATGGTTGAAAGACAGTGTTTAATGAATAAATTTCATTGTTTATTTGGATTACTTTTGTTCATTCATTAAAATGACATACATACATACATGCATACATAACTTCACGCCAGATCCCTTGCGGGGTAGGCACGAACAACAGAGCGCCACACAGGCCCATTCTTACACACCTCACTTGCTTCTTTGACATTCATAGCTCTTGTCATGCACGCTCGTCTGTTCTTAAGGCTCCTAACATCACCTTCTGCTAATACATGATCAAAAATCAATTAAAATGACCAGTCATAAAATTTGTGTTTATCCGTGTACAAACGGAGAAGGAATAGAACTTTTTTTGCGGCCAGGCGGCCTGTCGTAAGAGGCGACAAAACAACCCACATCCAGGTTGTAGGGTGTTTGCCCGTGTGGACGGTTACCGCCGTTATTCTAGAGTATGCTGCCATAACAAACATGACTTGTCTTCCGGCATTAGTGACCACGTTTCAGTCTCCCTTTAGAGATCAACAGTGCATCTGTAGCACCTTTGTTTTTCCAAATACCATAAAAATGGTAGCAAATTTTTTTTTTTATCGTAACATGCTTATTTGTTAGTCTGCCATTATTACAAATAGAAGTTTTGAAAGTCAGTTTGATTGTCTGTCGTAGCAAGTTTGCTATGCTGTAAAATTTTCATCACCCAAGGTGAAGCAGCGGCCACAGCTAGGCCACACCTATAACACAAACCTAACTTGCTTAGTTTGGGGATATACAATAAGTTTGTTTGTCTTCTTATTATTTATTTAAACTCCATAACCTCAGCAGGAAGAAATGAAAGACGAAATAAAAACAATTGACGATGATTGATCTGGTAAACAAATCAAAGTTATTAACAAGTGTTATTCAACATAAATTTTTACAGCGTATCCATCAATGTATCGATAATTTGCATATAATGACAACGGAGTATTACATACGACCTATTGAGCACCATTATAATAAGACCTGTTCCAAACTCGTTCTGTTCACTTGCTCATAAAGATGTAAGGCTCAGCTTATATTGGATAGGTACCAATAAAGTTGTTCGACCTGCGAGATTGACGGACAATCGAGGTCAGATCCATTGAAAGGGATATCAAGGAGGTTTTGCTTGTTTTAGCCTTCGCTGATTTTGGATGGGCAGAGTTTAAAGACTTTAAATAAGTCCAAATGAAGTTTTAATCCCTGTACACGACTGTCTGAAAAAATTGTTTCGGGGCGAATGTTTCACTATAGATAGACGACATATGTTTATAGTATGTTTTTCTTTAGATTATTTTTGTACATATTAAGAGTGTAGTGTGTATACGGCTTGAGTGTAAGAGGGAAGGGTAAAATGTAAGAAATGTCAAACCCAACGACCGTTGTAATAACAGTAATGACACTGATTTTATTATCAGAATATTGCTAATTATTGTATTTTTTTTTCAGGTACGTCAATAAATCAGCAATAACTAAGTTATCAAGAAGATAACTATTACGTTGGTAAGTTTGAAACAATTTATTTCTATATCGTTATAACCGGGCCTTTTTTGTGGGGGCACGTGGGGGCACAATTGTCATAAAAACTGGAAAATGAAAAAATATCAATTTTGATAACCTTTAAAAAATAGATTTTTTATATGTTTTTTTGAGTGGAGCTACAAAATTAATGGACTAACAACTATCGAGAATCAGCGTGCCCCCAAAAAAGAAGTGACAAAAAAGGCCTGGTTATAATGGGTAATTTAATATCTGAAATAAAGAATTATTATCATTATAACCATTTTATTCTCAAAATTGCTACTATACTCACTAAATAATACTTATCGACTAATGGCCGGTTCCTGTACATTACTAACCTTTCATTTTCTTATCATAGGTTAAAATTTGACAGGTGGCAAGGCAAGTGAATGAATAGTATTATATAGAAACCGGCCATCAGTACGTATAAAACTTACTGTATATAACGTAGCGTTGTATGGACATTTAAATAGTAAAAATTCAATGCTTCAAATGAACTGAGAAGAACTTATGAAACGCTCCAAGTGCACACGCAACCAGTAATTTGGTAACAATCATAAAAATGTATTTTTTTGTTAGCATACTTTAATGTGAGTGGATCAGAACTCTCCGGGTCCGGTTGTCTACCTGTTCTATTCGGTAATAATGGCAATTATTTCGGGCACCGCTCGGGTACCGACAGGTAAGCCTATAACGGCACAGCGGTGCTCAAACATTTCCATAACAAAAAAATAATAATATACGTAACTCTGTATTAGTTATCATTATATCTAGGACTAACTTCTGCTCGCTGCATGGCCCGCGTAGATTAAAAGAAGTCATAGTTTGAGCTAACTTTGATGCACTATTTTACTCCCTTAGGGGCTGAATTTACAAAAACATCTATACAAGTGTTATGTACATATATTTTTAATTTTAAAAATGTCGTCTTTTCATATGAACCTGTGACGGGTCGTTGAAGAAATAAATACCCGTTCATTTATAAAATATGTAATTTCGTACATAATATTTACTTATACGAAAGACGTAACATTAAATATATAATGAGATTTAAAGGGATGAAAATATGTACATTTTGTAGACGACTTTTTCCTGTATCTTATGTCACATCACAGTTGACAATCCTTCACTCTAAAAACATCGCCTGCCAGGCAATGGGCGAAAAGGTTTGTTTCGCCACATCTGTATCCCCTAAACACTTCAACCTCTTACGGGTTGAGTTTTCAAAATTACGTCTTAGTGCGCACTTAGATCAAAAAGCCAGCATGCAAAAATTCACGGTCCTAGCCCCCGTAGTTTGAGCTATGCGATATGTCTGTTAGTCAGTGAACCCAAGCAATAATGTATGTGTAGATTATAGTAATATTAGTTTAAAAACCACTCACTGATGAGCGTCCCCATTTTAGGGGTTCCCATGAAATAATGTAAATAATGTCAGTTTTCTACCAATGGTAAAGTAAAATAATAGATAGTTAGATATATAAATAGGAACGTGGTGTATATGCTGTAATTGTTATAATATACACACTAGACCTTAAAGCTCCCTCTAAGCTGTAGGTGGCCGCCTGACTGAATTGAAATCAAAACGTTAGAATGAGGCATAGATATGTCTTAGCTACCAAACCACTACGACCTCAGATTTGTCCTGTCTAAAGTAAGCCAAGTTTACTGTCAAACAAATATAAAACAAGATACCTTGCACAAACTTTACCAAGGTAGATATATAGTTCTTGGTATATGTTAAATAAAGTAAACAAGTTTCATGTTCTCTGGAAAAAAACATTTTTTACTTGTAAAAAATGGGGACTGAAGCCTCTCAATGGATTGAAATTTGTATTTATATGTCTTTAGTTTCACTTATGTTTAGGTCACATATTATTTTCTAAATAACTAATTAAAATAAATTATAAATAAAAAACTAATTGTAGTAATAGTAGTAAATCATTATTAAAATACTTTCACATAAGCGCAGATATTGAAAATTATTAAATTCGATGTATAATTTTCTTACCGGTGTTTTCTTTCACACAAGCTCACCCCTGAATAGCACCGGAGCAAATTCAAAGAATTCGTACTGAAGTGCCTAACAACAAAGCCATGATGTCATGTTAATTAATGATTGTTAATTATATATTAATTCAAGTAATAACAAATACAGGAAGCTATTTGCATGACCATAAAAATCCTAATAGCTTACGGTCGGCGTGGTAGTTTTTGATGTTTTTCATAAGCCGAAATGTGTTAGTTTTTTCTTTTTTATATGTATTAATAATGAGTGCGACGAGATCAAAAAGATATATGACATTTACTTTTAATAGATATCACGAATATAATAAAACTTCTATCTTAGCTTTGTTAACTTTTAGCAATTCATATATTTAAGATTGTAAATTGTTGTTTTTTGTAAAGTAAATTTTTCATTCATTAGCCTATACTTAATTTTTATTTCACTAACAACAATTTCGCTTGTTAACTTCTTCAACGTTATAAATTATTGACCTACTCCTTGAAGAAGTATTGTAGTAGTATTGTTAAATGGACATGTATTCTGTATCCCTTTGAGCGACAAAAAATACATGCGCTATCTTCAATAAAATGTGAAACTTAATATTAAGAATGAAACGATTTCTTCATTTCTACCATAATTAAAGAGATCTCCAAGAGCAATGAATAGGATTTGGACAAAGCCTTATAGAAGTATCTTTATCGGAATAACAGTATAAGACGTAATTGAATTCAATTTCGTGTATAATTTACAAACCGCTTCATTTCTTCTTTTAAATATTTTTGTTCCCTATCTTATATAATTTTTTTATGAGATATCAGATATTATATACATACATAACTTCACACCAGGTCCCTTGCGGGGTAGGCACGAACAACAGATCGCCATTCAGGCTTATTCATACACACCTCACTCGCTGCTTTGACATTCATAGCGCTTGTCATGCACGCTCGTCTGCTCTTAAAGCTCCTGACATCACCTGCTAGTACACGATCAATCAATATCAGATAATAATTAAATAATAATATTCTATTAAATATTTATGCCGGTCTGGTAGGCCGGGATATGTGGTATAACTTGGGGAGGCCTAAGTCCAGCAGAAGACAGGGACTGGGTGAAGAAGACTAATATTCTAAATTAAATTACAATTACTTTATGGACTAATAAAAATTGCATAGGAAAAAAAAAACATCCTGTATCTGTGTGCAGTTCTCATGCAGTAGAAATGAAACTTCAGAGAATATACTTACAGATAATTCTTCTCCAGCTTTTATTAATATAAATATTAGGATGATCCAAAAAAATCAAAAAATGTTATCAGACCTGTTTTGTAGAGCGTTCAATTCTCTATAAAGATTGGAACAGCAATTTATCATTCAACCAGTCGTTTGAACGGTACAAAAATCAGAAGAAGCAAAAAAAAAAATTCCTGTGTTATTCTTATGGGAATTAAAAAAATGCGATGAGGACAATATTAATATTAAGGGCTCATCTTTTTACTGAAATTTTTTTACTCCCAAAAGAAACTTTTGAGCCTGTTTGGAAAAAAAAAATTTTTTTTTTGGATCACCCTAATAAATATAATTCCTATTTGACCTACATCCGTCAACATATTATAATTCAAACAACTCAATGTAAATTACACTTTAAATCACTAGTATAAAGTTTTAAATTCAATGTACTATTACGCACAATTTCCCTTGAACTACGCTTAAAAGAATATCTGCGTTAAATATACACAGATAGAGCTAAAATTCATTTGAAATCTTTTAAGTTTTATTTAAATTGATAAATAATACTAACGGGTAAAAAAATATGCGTTTTATTTCGAATTAAATAAGCTTGAATTTTATGTGTTTATGTTTTTTTATTATCACTTTTTTGTTTCATCGATTATCAAAGAACAATGAATCTAAAGAAGTTTAGATAATATTTCAACTTCTTCACTTCAAAAATCATAAAATAAAAATCACGCGATCATTCCCAATTTACAATCAAAAACATTATTTTAATGTAAATAATGTTTTTGATTTTGTTTTTGTAAATTGGAACATTGGTCTATATACAATTTAAGAATTAAAAAATCAAATTTAATGTTACCCTTTATATGTCTGGCTATGATTAAATTTATGACGTCAGGGAGAAAAGTTTGAGAATCACCGTCTTAATAGCAGGTACGTCGGACGTATCTGGCGCCGGACTTTTTTTTTCGAAATATCATTGCATTGTCAATTTCCTTTGTTAGATCACATCATTATTGTATTTCTTTGGGAATAAGAAAATAATTGCCGCTAGAAATTGATACTTGGGATTTTAGAAAACCTTTTGCGACGTATAACTCATGTTTTATACGGGTCTTTGAAAAAAATCGAATACAGAAAATAACAGCTTTTCTATTGTCTATTATAGTCTATTTGGTTCTTCCCATGGAACCTGAATCATAAGAACGATAATTGTCCAGTGAAAAGGTAATAGAGACCGATTTCAAGATTGAATTAAGAACCCATCCTTTTTGAAGTGGGTTAAAAGTTAACATTTTCTATATCATCATGAAGTCTGTGTCCAGTAAAACATAAAATTAAGTAAAGCAAATTTGTTGTTGTTTATTGTTTTACTTATCTTACTTTAAAATGTTTTAGAAATTATTTATTTCTGTTTCTTTTTTGTTAGATTTTGAAGTGAAATTTCTTTGGATTGTTGTGTTTTGAAACTCGATGAAACGAAAGAGCGACACTAAAAAAGAGAAACACATAAATCTATAGAACTTAGCCTGCGAGAGAATGAGATACGAATTTTACACTGTCCACCACAGATTGCAGAGTCAATGAGACCGATGACCAAAATAAAACTGATAAAATAATGAACAATTGAAAACGACATCAAGAAGTTTATTTTGAATTATAATATGTTGACGGATCTAGGCTAAAGGAATTATATTTATTTGAATAAAATTAGAGAAAAAATATCTGCGAGTAAATTCTCTTAAGTTTCATTTCTACTTCGTGTGGACTTCACACACACTTTCTTTTATTTTATTTCTTTCAATTAAGAGTAGACAAGGTTATTAATTACAAATCTAAATGATTTCTAGGAAGTCGATCCAGCACCTACTAAATAATCCACATCGCTAAGCCAAACTTACGACCGAATGCAAATTTACGAGAACCCCTTTACTGTAACATGAGAACCCAGGACTTATGACACGCAGGCATGCAAACGACCATTATGCATAGAGACAAGATTTGCGTTCGTTATGACTGTTTGGACTCTGATACCATAGTTATTTTGGCAAAACCTTTATGAAATTGTCACGTCTGTCTTTGAATTATTAAAAGATTTTTTGCTAAAATGTACATACATAATTATGTTATATTAGATGACCCGGCAAACTTCGTGCCGCCTAAAAAGTATTCTTTTAAATTTAATTTGATTTCTGAACAACGGGACGGATATCAAATGTTTGACAGGTAGGAATAGTTTCTAAAGGGAAAACGAAATTGTTGTTTTTATTATATTCCAAGCATTTTTTCATATTTGCAGTAAATATGAAAAAATTTTGGCCTTTTAAACCTTCCACAAATAATTCAAAACCAAAATTAGCCAAATCAGTCCAGCCGTTCTCGAATTTTAGACTAACGAACAGCAATTGATTTATATATATATATATATATATATATATATGTATATATATATATATATATATATATATATATATATATATATATATATATATATATATATATATTATGCGTTAATATCAATACATAAATATATTTTATTACAACACCATAAATAATCTGATACAGTAAAAAAACTAAACTTATTTATATATATTGTATTCTACCCATAGTCCAGCAAGACTATAAGAATACCGAGCCTAGATCGCCGTCTTCTATAAGTAAGGTGCCCAGGCTGGCTACGTTTCCTCGCTGGATCACCATACTGATCCGTTGCCTGAGGTAGACACCAGCCTTCTGAGCACCTGAAGAGTCAATGAGTCGTTTTGATTAATTTGGATAGATGCTCATAGCCTCAGGATTCCACGGTCCAAGCATCTCGACAGCAAGCGGCACAAACATATAACTCTCACTGAAGGTTGCATATTTGCGCCCCTGGAGTGATTCGCCCTATAAGTCGTGTAATGTTGAGTACATGTTGAAATATTAAAACTGAATTACATTACGGAATATTCAAATTTGTTATAACATATTGCAGCATATATAGACTTTTAAACAAATTTTTCGAGTGAGATCTTAACATTTCCGGAAGATTATTACATATGGTTACATAGGTGCCACGCATTGGATATATTTGCTCATCATGACAGTCTTTGAAAAGCAAGTACAGGCTTTGTATATAATAGTCAAATTCAAGTTAAAAAGTTTTTATTCAAAATAAGTTCCACTGAAGAATACTTTCTGAAGGTTATAGATGTAAATTTAAATTTAAATCTACTAATGTACTACTCCTATTCTATGTACCACTGCTTCACAAGTCTAATTTTGCTGAAAACCACCGGGTATATAAAATATGGATGATTGATTTTACCAAGTTTTATTGTACTCACCATTTTTCAATCACCGGGAAAAGTTAAAAATATATTACAAACCAAATGTTGCGGACAGACAGCACCTCCCTGGCCCGCCCGCCGGAGTACAGCTTCTCTCCACGCTCCACATACCGCCGACGCCCATAGCTGGCACAGTTAGCAGCTAGGCGTCGCGTCGGACGGAACGGGGGATAAAAGAAGTGGCCTTGGCCGAAAATTGTTCACATTGTTTACATTCATATATACTTTTTTGATGAACTCATGCAATAGCATGAGTTTAGCAGAGAGGCTGACCGCCCACTTAAAGGAAACGTTTACCATCGCCTATGGAAAGTTATAACACCAAAAGTGCTAACATTGTTCTGCCGCTCACACAACTCAAGATTATGGGAGCATATACTCGACTAGGGGTGGTAACTATCCAGAGGGCCCTCCCGACCGCAGGAAATGGTTTTGCTTTTCCGATCCTGCACGGATAAAATGCTCTCTTAATAACCATTAAAAGATAGTGAAATCACTAGATATAGTTAATAATTATAAATTTAATAGTGTAATCTTTGATTTTGAAATGAAATGTCTTACTTCCCACCATGCTAGAATAAACGGCACATTTATTAATACAAAATTCTTAAGCAATAACATTTTACTACTAATAATCGTCGGTACGTTTGTTCATTGCGATCATTAAAGTCAATAAAAACGATATTTACATTGTATCGCGAATTATTACGATCAACTTTATTGGTGTTGTTGATTTTATATTTTTCGTTGATTATTCTTTAGTAATGTTGCTTGTTGTATACTGCTTCAGTTCTTTTATAAACCATTATAATTAAAGTGAGATAACTCGGTTTAAGTCGTAAATTTTATTAGGACTGAATGATTTTAGACTGTTCGTTACAAAGGCGATTGTTTTAAATATTGTTGTTGGTTTTCTAATTATCGAAGATTTTTTGTTTTTTAATTCGTATTATTGGTTTTTATATCTTGAGTGCAAATTGCCAAAGTATAGGTCTCGGCACAGATCTTAAGTGGCGGATAGAATGCAAGAGAGAGAAGAAGCAGAAAAGACTTCGCGTCTCTCCGTGTATTCTACCGACTGTACAATGGGGAGTGTTCCGAGGAATTGTGCAGATTGGTGCTTTGGTCTTCCTTTTAGCACGGCACCTCGCGTCATCGGCTGGGTGTTCATCGCACTTCCTAGATCCGCTTCGCTCTTGTTGTCTAAAACGTTACTCTTGCACAGTGCCGGTTTGGAATGAGCTCCCAGCCGTGGTTTTCCAACAACGTTACAATATGGGGTTCTTAAAACGTATGTCGTAAAATTTCTTCGAGACCGGCAGAGCGTTGGTATCATCTCTGGTGTTGCAGACTTTCATAGGCGACGGTAACCGCTTTCCATCAAGTGGGTCGTCTCTCTGTCTGCTGTACTCCAGCTATAAAAAAATACTATACTTTTTTATAGTTTTTGCTATGTTTGTACTATATTAATTAACATAAACAAGATCATCTAGGCCATGAAGAACTTCAGGGGTATACAAGCAAGTATAAAAAAACAAGTTTTTAAAGCTTAAATTCAATTTTAATTGTATACATAAATTAATTAATGTTTTCAGTATTATCACGATTTATATTTGTTTTTTAATTATTAATTCGTGTTTAATTAGCATACCTCAATTTTGGATTATAAAACGTTTACCGAACACTGAGTGGTATTGATGATGTTTTGTATTTTTTTTAATGATTATTTTTCTTATATTAATTAGTAAACATGTTATTTTAATAGATTAGTAGGCACGAACAACAGAGCGCCATCCAGGCTTATTCTTACACACCTCACTTGCTTCTTTGACATTCATAGCTCTTGTCATGTGCTGCTGATCTCTAAAAGGAGACTGGAACCTGGTTATTAATGCCGGAACACAACTCAAGGTTGTTATGGCGGCAAGCTCTAGACCAGGGGTTGTAGCCATCCAGACGAGCAAATACCCTACCACCTGATAAAGATTTTTTTTTTATTGCATGAGATCAGCAGACAGGCAGACGGCCCACTTGATGGACAGCGGTTACCATCGCCTATGGACATTTGCAACACCAGAGGTGCTACGAATGCGCTGCTGCTCTCTTTAGGGAGCCTGGAACCTGGTCACTAATGCCGGAACACAACACAAGGTTGTTATGGCGACATACTCTAGACCAGGGGTGGTAGCCATCCAGTCGGGCAAATGCCCTACCACCTGGCTGTGGGTTGTTTTGTCGCCTCTTACGACAGGCCGCCGGGCCGCAGGAAATTGTATTCTTTCTCCGTTCCTGCACGGATATTAAGATTCCCTAGCACCTACAAGTTTGCCTACAAGGAAGTATGAAAAAACTAGCCTCGTAAGGTTTTGACCATACCCCGCCGTCTTCAACCACTAATCAGTCATTAATTTCAAACTAGCTACTTACAACCGAATTCCCGACCCGTCTTTACAACCAAGCTTTCCAACACAAAACAAAACTAATCTTTCAACGTACATAATAATAAAAAATACATTATTACAAAACGCCCCCTGGCTACAAAACACCGTCAAAATTAACAGCGCATTGTAATAATACCAGGTGTATACATTAATACGGAAAGTCTCGGTTTCTGATAGGTGATCTGTTTTATTTCTATTTGACGTTTATCGTGTGAATGTTGAGACGGTCCAGCTCCTCGAAAACACGGATATAATGAGAAGGCTCAAAAGGACAAAACCGTTTGAACTAGTGCTTTAAACAAAACTAAAATGTGGTGTACTGTGCTAACTTATTAAAGAATACATCAACAAAGTGTCCGTTTAGTAGAGACAATAAGAAAAGTGCTAATCGACACTTTCTTAGTAAAATACTTTTAGTCAAATTAGGTTTTATTTCAATTACTTGTTAGTCTTTTTACATTAGATTGTAATATTTATGTGGTATTTTTAAATACAACATTTATGTTGCGCCGATTCTTCTTGTCAAACTGCTATTAAAATCGTTCGAAACTGATTGTAGATCATGTACATTTATAGCCGGTTCCTATATTTTAATACATGTAACATAGACATAACATTGAGGAGAGGACATACACCGTCAGATATAAGCGCTACACTATACATACACATCTTTCACCAAACAAACATGTAACATGTAAGTATACTATAAAATAAGAACTAGAAATAATTATTTAAATTTAAGGTATATGCGTACCTCAACAAACTAACAAAAACTCAATTAATTACTGTCAGAATCGGGATACAACAGTTCTTAGACAAGCATTCGTACTTTGTGTGTTTTGTGATAAAAACACTTTTTTATTTGAAACCCATCAAATTTAAGTCACTTTTCACAATAATACTATTTCTGATCATATACAAGTTTAAATTCTACTTTACGGCCTGGGAGGCCTTGAGGAATCAAATTTGTAACATGCCTATATAATGTTTTCTATAACGCAGATAATCTTAATTGGGATACATTGTGCAAACGCAAATCGCCTGGAAAACTCGAGTAAATTTAGGAATGTTTGTGTCTTTATTGAAATCTAGAAAAAAACAGCATGATTTATAAAAAAATAATTATTTGATAATAATATGATAAATTACAAGATCATTTATATTGACTGTAATAATTATCTGACTATGGGACTGTGGACGCTATTTATTTAATTTTAATTGAAATTTTGACATAATTATGGTAATATATAATGTAAATTGTACGTGCTAAATCTGCACGTCAATCTGGCAAAAACATGTGTAACTAAATATAGTTATTGTAACACCTTTTAAAAATGTTTTTTTCAGTAAATACATTTGAATTTGAATTTTAAAAAACTTTTGTAACGAAAATGTATAAAATGTTTTCTTCCCCTTTCTATCGGAATTTAAATTCTTCGACCTTGTAACACAGCTGCACACACATACAAATATTCAAAGTCCAAACATCATTCGTCACTCGTCTATTGAATAGATTTGACGAAGTTATAATAATACGAAAGAAATGCAGCATCTATCTTCACATTATGAATGACAGTTAGCTACTATATTTCAGGTTATTTGAACATCGCTCAGTTATGAAACCACTAATATATAAAATTACCCCAACTTACTAATAGTCCAATTTTAATGAAATTGTAAACTTCAATTTATTCTTTACTGGATTTATCCTCCTGATTTAGTTAACGTGAAACATTTGGTATGTTACTAAAAAAACTTTAATGCTGGGACCGCACCTGCGATATTGTTACAGATATAGGCCGTTTCACGCAGACATAGCGATGGGTGAGATGAGATATTGTTTGAAATCGTTAATGACGTTAAATATTGAGAAGTAAGGTTAACACTAATGTGGCAATTCGTATACGTGCAGGAGCGGAGAAAGAAAACAATTTCCTACGGCCGGGCGTCGTAAAAGGCGACAAAATAACCCACAGTCATGTGGTAGGGTGTTTGCCCGACTGGATGCGTACCACCCCTGGTCTAGAGTATGCCGCCATAATAACCTTCATTTGTGTTCCGGCATTAGTGGCTGAGTTCCTATCTCCCTTAAGAGAGCAGCAGCGCATTTGTAGCACCTTTGGTCTTGCAAGTGTCTATAGGCGATAGTAACTGTTTTCCGTCAAGTGGGCCGTGTGCCTGTCTGTTGAACTGCATAAAAAAATCGATAAAGGCGTTATTTTTAATTAGACACATTCGGCCACAGTCAATATCTTTAACATCATCGCAGGTGTGGCCCCTTCGTATTGGCATGAAAGAAGAATGTTAAAAATTACATTCGACTATATTGTGACTAAATGGCACTGTAAGTTTTTATGATTGGATATTTAAATCATTTTTTTACACCAATTCATCAAAATTTTAAAAGAAATTTATTAATACTCTCAATTTATTACTTATTTGTCCAAAAACTGTTTTAATAATTCTAACTGCAAAAAACGTGAGAAGAACAACCTGTGAGGACAGTCATACATTTTTTCGAAGATGACGGTACGATGATAGCACCTCTCGTGTTACAAATGGCCATAGGCGACGGTAACCACTTCCCCCCATCAGAAGAGCAGGCCTGTCTGCTATTCGCCAGCATTAAAAAATAATAGGCTAAATACTCCAATTGTGCAAAGCCATACTTGAAAAAGAAGGCCTGTAAATTTGTATGTAAAGAAAAAATCAGTTGATCCAGCCGAAGCATAATTATTCTAGTATCAATTGAATCATACATTTTAGACAAAAACTAAAACTTTTTGAAATAAACTATTTTATAGTTTCACAGGTATAACATCAAAACATCATTATTATTCAGGACAATATCACGGACGGAAACTATTCTGTATATATAAATAAAAAAATATCCCACTATCCACTGCCCTACGTCCATCCACGTACTTTTGTTACTAAGTTCTATTTATCGTATATTAAAATTTCAACCCTGTTACATTACTAGTAAGGTTAAATTTTGTTCAATCTTCAGTGTAGAAGGCAAAGGTAATCTCTAAGCTTCATCAATTATCTTGAGTCAGAGTTAATTACTTTTATAGAGCGCTCGGTTATTTTTTTAATAGTATACGGGGCGAGGTTGGGTTGAGTTTTAGGGTATATGATTGTTTCTTAGAAATTTTTATTCACAAAGACGATTGACACATCGCCGATTCGATACGAGTTTTGTTTAATTAGGAAGAACAATCGTTACACATGCTCTTAATTTAGAGTCTTAACTATTTTATGCGTGCGTATAGTTTATGAAATATATATATACTAGCTGTCCTGGCAGAGGTTGTCCGGCCCTAAAGAAATAAAATGTAGAATCCGATTGCAGCGCCGCCTACCGGGTCCAATTGTGAGTCTAAATCATTCTCAAATCTACATGAATATACACAAACTAAAAAAATATCAAAATCGGTCCAGCTGTTTAAAAGGAGTTCAGTCATATACACATACATGAAAGAACTTTATATATGAAGATATATATTTAGTTTATTTAAGTTAGCAGATTTCTATTTTAAACCATTAATTTCAGCACACAGTAGGTACTGTTTGTTGTGTGATTATTATTTCGTTTACTTTATGCATTTAGTATGTCTTCAAGCTGACCACTTTCGAAAGTTCCCAAAAATGGAGTTACCAAAATCTTTACTTACAACCAGTTATATATATTTTTTAGTTTTTTTATAGTTATTTACACTTAAGGTCGGTAACAAATAATTAGATTCTAAGAGATATGTGCAGAAATGTCTAATCTTTTCCATATGACTGATAGATGGGATTAATATGAAAACCAGCGAAATAATTTGCAGACATTGTCGGTCTGAAACTAGACAAATTTCACACGATTTATTTTCAAGACAGAAATAGGTAACAGTCGTAGTGATCGTTGAATGTAAATCGCCCTACGTCTACTTTTTAATCGATTTTATTTTATTATAGCGACCTGTATCGGGTCTTTAGTGTTTTAATAGGGCAGCCATCGGAGTTAACGATACAAGACCCTTGTGTAGAGAAAAATGGGATCATACACAGTCAAAGTGGGCGAACTGAACACGAGTTGCCAAGTTTGAAGTTGCTAAGAGCATAGAACGCTAAAATTAAAGTTAATTATTACGGTCTTATTCAAGCTGAGTTACAGTAAGTTTTTAGGCTTATTTTAGGTTCTTGAAAACGCCTACAAACTTACTTAAATTATTTGTCATTATTGCAACGGTAACAACATTTTTTATTGGTAACAACTCCATTAATTCTTTGAAAGTAATTGTAATATAACGTATATATGTACTTTAAAAAAAGATCCTGATAAAATATAGCTAGGTGTTTTGCTGGGAAGTTTACTTGCCGCTTATTATTCTTTGAACAGCAATAAAATGTTGCGAAGCGGTGTACACAAAATAGAAAGTAGATTTAAATTTTAACTAATATGCATGGCCTTCAAAAGGTGTTCTCTAGTGGAACTTGTTGTGAATTAAACTTTTGAAATTGAGTTTATCCTAACTGAATATGAATAAGACCCTTAATGTCTATGACAGTTGTATTTTTTTTAATATTCCTCATGGATTCCTATATAGGGAGAATAAAATACTAAGTATTGTTATGTAATTGTTATTTTATTTTACTTTTGAACATTAGTAACTAAAAATTATATCTATAATTTAGTTCTATGTAAAGTTCTGACAATGCCGTGTCTGTGCGTTGAAGTTATTTAATAACTGGGACATACTATACGAGTATGAACGGTAAAGAGAAGGATACATTTTGTTGGATTTCTTATTTGAAATGTATTCTTGTATGTAATTAATCTATGTAGAATTTTTTGATGATTTAAATTTATATTTTTGTATATTTTATTAAGTTACATATCTCATCATTAATTTATAACAGAAATTGCTTTAAAAATAGGATAACAAATAATAAAGTATTTGTTGTTCAAGAAATATTATTAAAATATCTATGGACCGCTTAACACGCCTTAACATTCGTCTAAGATTATGGTTTTATTCTCCAAATACTTATACACAAGCAATTAATGTCTCTAAAATCAAATCAATTTTATAACGACCGAGCATTCTTAAAAATCCCTTTTGCCTCTTGGAAAAATGGTTTTATGGCAACACTGATTGAAATGATCAAGCCAATCAGGGTTAATTGGTGCAATAAATACTATTACATGGTGATGAAATACCCTTATGTTATTCATTATTACGAACATGGCATCCGGTTTGGAGTCAGGTGGATACCCAATATGCATCCTAAACACCTATCAAAGTTTCGAAAGAATGATTGAATAGGCCCCCGTTAGAGCGATATCCGCATCGGGCTACTTGAAGCTCACTAAACACAGTCTTTGTTTCTTCTAAGACTTCGTCCACATCTGTGTCATTTAATCTATACGACCATCGTTAAATTATACCTCTCCATAATACATAGTGTTCACATTTACATAATATATAAATGCAGAACTACATCTATAAAAGTAACTTAATAGTTTCGACTTTGATTGAGACATTAAATTTACAAACAATATATTTGTTTGTATTTGTACCTGCCTAGCCGCTTTGGACAGGCGTGGCGGGTAAAGTATCTGCTGTCCTGAATAGTGAGAAGCCCGAGAACCAGTAGTACATTCATGGGCCGTAATTATTATGTGTATATAGCCGTTTCACGCCAATATTCTGTGTGAGTGTGACCATGGTATCACACTGATCGAACTGGCTTTGAGAACAGTAATCAAGAAGGTGATTCCAGCACGGCTCTACCATGTAAAAAAGGGTATATTAACATGTGTATCCATCTCACAAGGATGAGGCGAAAAAACTGAAATTCTTAAACGTACCACCACCTTGTCTATAAAAAAGACTGTAGGCAGGTACAATAGCCTTCCAGAAACCATGACGAACATGGCAAAAAAAATGTATATATAAAAGACAAAAACTTGGAACGCCATTTTGAATTATGCGCAAAATTGTATCACGATGATGTTGTGATATTGTAAATTGTTTTTTTTTGCTTTCTAGAATAATATCTAAATTCGTGATGGTGGCTTAGATATAGGCCGTTTCACGCAGATGTGGAAGTGTGTGAATGCGTTATTTGTGTTGCGGTTTTGTTTTTAATTGTTAATGACGTTACACATTGACAGATAACATACCTATGTATACGGGTAGAATAATGTGGCTAATCGATAACGGAGTTATTATTAACTTTTTAAATAAGGTGCATTCGATTGGCCACAGACAGCATCTTTAACACTAACGGTTTCGGCAAAAGTTGTCCTGCCATGTTAAAAAAAATCTAGGACCCGATTCCAGCGCCACCTACCGGGTCTAATTGTGCCTCTAAATCTTCTCCGGACCCATTCAAACACACACCTTGGATTATATTATTGAAGTTTTAGTAAGGATCCTTAATTTTTTCTAGTAATAAATATAGCCTATATCAATCTGGGATAATGTAGCATTCTAATGGTGAAAGAATTTTTGAAATCGGCCAAAGAATTTTTGAGTTTATTCGTTACAAACCTTACCTCTTTATAATATTGATATATAGATTATTGCAGATGTGGCTGCAAAATAATGAGATATAGCGGCTAGTCTTTTGGCAACGTTCCTGACTGACAGCGGCCTGGTACTAAATATTCTAGCGTAATTTGTATTACATAGTTTTGTTTTAGTGTTTAACCATGAGTAGAAACATAAGTGGTGTAGGTACATCACACGTATCAGTCGTCGTCCAATTTTTCAATTAATGTACAAAGCATAATTTTTATTTGAAATTAAGAATAGTCCAATTTCTCGAAGCATAATATAAAGTAATAACAAAACAGGTGGATGGATTTTGTGAAGGATGATATGTGGTATGACAAAAGATGTAAGGAGTGTGGAAGGAAAAGACATATTGTGCCGACCCCAATTAATTGGGATATGGTGAAAGAGAAAGAATAGAAAATTCTAAAAATGCCTTTTCTGTACATGGAAGCTATAAAAAACACCTGGAATAGACTATATAAACGATGCAATTTTGTTTAGATTTCTTCTTTGTTTTTCGGTTTATCTATTTGTTCGGGATTCACGTAAAAACTACTGTTTCAGTGGTCAACAGCTAATTTTAGAATTAAAATTTGGGCTACTTTTTATCCTGAGGGCTAGCTTGAATTTTCCCAGGAGCGGTTTGAAGTTAAGGGTGCATAAAAAATAGCTTATTCCGACACAGTTTACACTAAAACGATAATTTACATTATTTTTTAAATGTTGCGATACTTTGTGTCCCGAGAATCCCGAGGGAATTTTCTATGTCAAACGTGGACGTGCTCGCGGGCATATCTCTGTTTAAGATACATTTATGAAAGACGAATCGCATGAGTACGAGTAAGTGTTATTTTTACAGAAAATCATTTTCTATTATGTTTAGTTTCATCAACTGCCGAAATATTGACGTAGGAAATTCTCTCCGCTCACGTGTCTAACCAGCATTCACCTTAACGCCTCCTAAATTGAAATCGGTCCGATTTTGTGACAAAATTCTTGTTGGACACGGATTAATGTATCGCTAAATCTTTTTTGCTTTTTAGTTTCATTTCACGAGTTATTATATCGTGTGGATGCGTGATATTTCTCTTAGATATGAAAGGAAGAAAAAGGTTTGCAAAGCTGTAGAGTTCAACTAATAGGCTGAGGTTATATCGAGGTCAAAGTTCCATCCATTATCACCTATGTGTCATTATTCGAAACAAATACACACAAATGCTTGACCTCATCGTGTTTCGTGCGATAAGTGAAAGTTTTTATGGAACACTACACTGTCCTGTCCCATCTTATCCTATCAATATATATCCATCATAATCTATCAACTCTATCCCATTCTTCCTGTCTGATACCTTGATCTCATGCGTCTGTCTCATGTTCTTAATTCCAACGTGTTTGCTCCACCCCTGGTGTTGCAAACGTCTATACGTGGCAGTTACCACTCTCCTTGGTCTAGGCCGTCTGTATGTTTAGCAGCTTATAAAAGTAATAATAAAAATAGCACAAAATATTTATAGTAGTAATAAAATTCGCCATAATGACAGACAAAGGTACTAAGTCCCTACAGCCTCGTCTAATGTTTTAAGTTATCAGTATAGCTTTAATGAGTTGTATGATTACGACTGACGCCAATCAACGGAGTTCTTGTGACAAATCCAAAGGTCACTTTTTATTACACAGTTCACAGTTCTCACATAAAAAATGATATAATTACTGCGAAATCTATCAATATCCTACAACTGTTGTTTAATTTAAAGCAATATTCCACATTTTTTATTATTAAATTAAGACTGCACAGAGCAGCGTCATCCTTCAGTTCCCGCCAAAACTCCTACAATAATACGTCATATTAGAAGTTGTTTATTTTTACTTGGAGTTATGGCTGGAATTCTAATCTTTTGCCTATTGAGCTGAAATGATAACTTAAAAATTCAAATATGGAATTCGAAAGAAATAATAGATGATATACTCTACTTGTATTATAATTATTTGTTAGCCATAGAGTTGAAATAGATGCCTAATTTAAAAATAAAATTGTTTTAAAATTTAAATATGGAATCCGAAAAAATAATCGATGATAACAAAAACGTCGAATGTTCTCAGTTCGGTTGTAGACACGCACACGTAGAGTTGGAAAAGTTATAAAGTGAAAGTTATTCGAGAAAACTGTTAATTTCAGAAACGTAAAAGAGGGCATTGTAGGTGTTATAGTAATTTGAGACTTATCATATGTGTGTTTCGAATAATCCTGCGATACTAAATTTTTAGCCACTTGTAATGAATTGCCTTTTTATAACAAAACGGATTACCATAGTAATAATTATAGTGCTTAGTGTTTAGAGCTTAGTGAGTCCCCGTAACATACATGGTAGGTATAGCGGCCTCAAATCTCAGTTCAAATATATACAGGTAGCCGATTACTGGCTCTTAAGCTATCAGTATAGATGGATGAGTTTATAAGCGTCCCTTTCTTACACACTTTCAACGCTATAAGTGAAAGTAGTTGTACATATTTTCTAGATATTTTAATACGTTTTCTACAATTTTATAATCATAATTTTCTGAGAAATAGATACTGCGAAAAAATTGACAATTCTTAACAAACCATTATTTCGACGAATTCAAGTAAACAAAATATTACCTATGTGTTTTAAAACGCATCCTGCATACATTTTTCAATATGTTAACACCCTCCATCGAAAAAGGGTGAGCTTTGTTATAAAAAACTTGAATAGCAAGTTTTTATGCTCTTTGATGTCCGCTTTAAAGACATGCGTTTTCCATTAACTTTTTTCTTGTTCTCGAGTAAGATTGGTGGCTCGAAATATTTTTCATGTGTTATATGTGGTTTCGAGCTGTAACAAAAGCCACTAACGCCTTGAGTTGTGCACAAAAATTAAATTGGAAATAGGCAGGTCATGTAATAAGGCTGCTTGGGCTTCTTTGGGATCCTCGGTGTCGACATCGCGTACGCTGTGCAGTTCAGGCGCCATCTTGAACGCAAGGCAAAACTTGTCTCCGAAAAGTTGCAAGTGCTAAACCGGTCTAAGCAGTACTTCACTCCGCGACAACGCCTTGTGCTTTGCTCATTCCTGTGGGCTGGAGCATCTGCCTATCAGCTTCATGCCCTGGACAGTATTCAACGTCGAGCCGTTCACGTTGTCGATGATCCCATATAGACGTTCTAGTCACGCTTGGCCTTCGTAGCGACTTCTCGTCGTCAAATCAAACGATAAATGTCTGTAAACGTGTCAGTGTAACACCAAGTCTGCTCGACAATCCAATGAACCTGAAGTTTTTGCTTAGAAAATGCCGCATTGAGTTTCTATACAGTTAACTTTGAATTGCGTTGAGGTATGTGTGGTCATGAAGCACCATCAAGATGGATGAGGTATATTTATAAGGATTGTCTTAAAATGATTTTATTAGTTATCTAAAATAATAACTGACAAGAAATTTGTAACGTGTTCCGTAATAGATATTAAAATTGGGCCAGTCAACCATCCAGTTATAATTTTTATATGTAATAGTGTCCAGATAAATTGATACCAAAAAAATATAAATTATAATCTAGCAAACAAATATCAGTGTGACATACCTACGCATCATATTTTTTTTTATGATGAATAGGTTTGCGTTTGATTGACATTGCGCCTGATGTCATCCGGAAATGCATGCTAAAGTGGAGCACGTTTACCTAGAAGATACCTGTTCACGTGACACTTAAAGACACCTAGATTGTGTTCTTCAGGAAAAACAGACGATGGTAAAGAGTTTCACTCTTCAGCGGTGAGTATGATAAAAGTGGAAGCATAAAGTTTCGTCCGCTTCGTTGGTATTTCCACCATATATCGGTGGCGTGAGTGCGTACATCTGCTTGCCGGTGATAAAATGGTGAGGGAGGAACCAAGTCATGTAAAGCATGCATAATAGTGTATAATACCACACAGGAAGTATTTCTGATACAAACTATATTGGGAATTGAATTTTAATACTCGGCATTCTAGTCAGTCAAACGTTTAACATTGAAACTACGAGACTACAAAGGCCTTTCAAGTGATCATTATTAACTATCCAGCGTTAAAATACAAAAATGTTTGTTTTTCCTTTAGTGCATTTTCAACAAGAGGTTAATCTCTTGTTACCCTAAATTGACAACCTTATCCTTAAGGATAAGGTTGTCAATTTAGGTGTATAACTGTTATGATATTGTAATTAAATTGAATGAATAAATAAGATAAAACAATTCTAATCTACCGCATCTATCCGTTCTCTTCTTAGATCAACAATTTGCCTGCCTTAATGCCATTTGTGGTGGTACACTGGTATTATTAGCTTTTCTCTTCAATTAAACAGAACATTCTTTCATGTAATTTAAGTTGGAAAGTGACGTAAGTTGCGAAACCTTTTTGCTAACCAGTGTTTTCTTTTTAAATTAATCGTTCAATTATTTAATTTAAGCATTTGATTAAGGTCATCTAAATCTTTGATTTTGCGTGCGTGAAGGATGATATGATGAATTGTGGTGTGACAGACGATGTATGTCAGAATAGAGGAGTGAGGAAGGAAAAGACATTGTGCCGATCCCAAATAATTGTGATATGGTGAAAGAAAAGAGAGATTTGTTTCTTCTTAAAGAACATTTTGGTAATCAATAACACTATCCAATTAAGTATAAATGTTGTAGTTTGTGTTTAAGGAGTGTCTAAGGTGTTAAAGTAGAAAATATTTTAAATTAATCGTCTGATAGTTATATAGGTAGATAGGTCGATGATATTTATAGTAGGCTATAAAAATATGAATAAACTTATAACAAAACGAGTCTTTTATGGTGTAGGCTCGACTAAAAGCCCTCCGTTTCGAGACAAATGAAAATTAAACTCTCAAAGCTTTATAATAATTCAAAACATCCGTACAGTTATTCGTCGTGGCACGCTAAAAGCCCAAGGAGCTTTCCTTAGTAATTGAAAATGCTTGTAGAAATCTAAACGGGCTTATGTAAATGACCGCGCCTAAATAGAATTATGTGAAGTGTATAACGAATTTAATAAACAGTTTATAATGCCAACTTATATTAGTTTTAGTTGGCTTCCAATAAAGCGGAGAGGAGAGGAGATGTTTTTTGTACTTTTTTTATGACAAGATTTCAGCAAACAGGCAGACGATCCACTTGATGGAAAGCGGTTACCATCGCGTATAGACATTTGCAACACCTAAGGTGTTACAAATGCGCTCTTAAGGTACACTGGAATTTAGTCACTAATGCCGGAACACAAATAAAGGTTGTTTTTGCGGCATACTCTAGACAAGGGGTGGTAGCCATCCAGTCGGGAAAATACTCTACCACCTGGTTGTGGGTTATTTTGTCGCCTATTACGTCAGGCCGTCCGGTCGCAAAAAATTAATTCTTTCTCCGTTCCTGCACGAATACAATTGAATTAGTTTTAATTTAGTCAAACCACCAAATATGATTTAATTTTACGTCGTAACGTCGGATAAACCTAAATAAAATAAATTACCGCGCTTAAAACCGTTAAAACGTAGTTTTATTATGTGTACAAGTCGCGAAAACTTAAGAAAATATTATGATTTAATTTTTCTTGTAATGTCTCCTTGGACACCAGGTTGCCTGGAAGAGATAACTATAAACGATAAGGCCGCCCATTGTTCTAAGGAAATATATTTATATACAATGACTAGGTTTAAGTTACGGTGAGGAGAGATTTGTATTTTTATATGTTTGTAACGGAATAAACTCAAAAACTACAGTCCGATTTCAAAAATTCTTTGATTATTTTAATGCTACAATAAACCTGAGTAATATAGGCTATGTTTATTAATAAAACAAATTAGGGATCCCTACTAAAACCTAAATAATGTTACTCATGGCGTAGAAAATTAATCATAAACCACGAGAAACCATAGACAGACAAATATGAAGTAATAGGTTTTTTGGCTAGAACTGAAGAGTTTCTTGGCATTTCTATTTAAATAGCGATCATCGAAAATTGGTTTAAATAAATCAACAAAAAGACTTGACTTATAATTTATATGTATGACCTCAAAAATGTGTCAACTATCGATTGACCAGGTGGAAGGAAAGAAGGAGAGTTCCCGTGGGATATAGAACCGAAGTTATCCCATAAAACTATGCGTGTTGTAATATTTGTGGAATCTGACTGTAGGTACCTATATCGTTTGCTGATTTCAAACGGAATTCAGTGTACACAAGCATCAAGTCAAAGAGTTCCGTAGCCCTTTTGGGAAAATTCTTAGACATTTTAGAGATATCTTTTAAATCAGCTAAGTGAGTGACATTCCGCGAAGTATGTAAGGTGCTGTAGAAGTAACCAAACGAATACCTACTAATACGTCTTTTAGCTGTGAAACCATATTTTTTTCAAATTGAAAATACAACCACCACCACATATTTATATCTTTTCCAAGCATTTATTTTACTTTTGACAGCTCGATGACGGATTAATTAGTGATGTCCTTAATGCGTTACCGACTCGATTTGTTATAAAAATCGACATAATTTATATATAAGTGTTAATCAATTTAATCTATCTATACATTTTTGCTAAAAATACTGATTCATAAATAAATATACCCACATTTCAATGAACATATTTTACATATATTAAGTAAGCGATTTAAAATGGCACTTATAATAATTGCGTTATTATTTTAATTAAAGTATAACACATAACTAGTTGATCTCCACAGACCGTGGCTGTACCAGCGTAGGTTACTCTCTTGCAATTTCTCTACTATATCACGGGCATGATGTCTGTTGCGTATGCGGCAGTGCGAGAGAGAGAGAGAAAGAGAGACATAACACTTTATTGCTCATCAAAATATACAATTACTAAAATAGACCATATTTACAATATTTTCTAGGCAATACAGAAGGCGGCCAAAGCGGTCTCTTTGAATGAATGTGAAATGAAAGAAATTGAATCAGGTGAAATAGGTGCAGGAAAAAGGCAATAGATACATAAATACTCAAACTAATTTAAGAAATAAATATACAAATACATATGTATATACATAGTCATATATGAGTATATACAATGATACATAAGTTATTATAATAAATGTATTAGCATGATTATATTCTGTTAATCAGAGATAGTTATTTGTGGATAAATAGTGTTTTCTAAGCAAATTTCTAAATGTTGGTAAGGATGCTTGATGCAGTTTTTCCGCGTGACTCCTCACATAAATCACAGCAAATTTATTTTGAGTTAAAGAGTATTTTCTTTTAAAATATTTTTTCATTATACAGTAATCAAATGATGAAACAGTAGATGTCTGTTACCTCTATGGAAAACTTCATAATTCGTAAGTTCACACTTTTTGGATTGTTAGCGTTCCGTATTCAATTAACAAAAATAATTAACTTCCGCCACCTATACTGAACCCTACATTGTGTATCGACAGATATCCACTTTTCCAACTTTTTTTACTTAAATGATTGAGCTTATAATCAGTCTTATAGTAATGCGGTCCCAGATCCGGTTCAATAAAGACCTTACTTCCCTTAGGCGCAGAAACCCGTACAGGCTGGCCATCGACGCCCATAAATCATTTCCCGGCTCTCTATCATACGTTTTTACTCTAAACTTGTACCTAATGAGAACTACTTCTTTCCTAACGCTCTTTGATTGCTTGTTTACTTTTAAATATGATGTTAACTTAACACATTGTTATTTATTACATTAATGTTTAATACGTTAGGCAAAGTATTATGCCAAAATAGATGCTAAGCTTTTGTGACCACTACTTTTTTATGCATTGTTTTCAAAGCTTCCCTTAAATCTCAACTCTTAACTTCAACGGAGAAAGAATAAAAATTTCTGCGGCCCGGCGGCGTGTCGTATGAGGCGACAAAACAACCCATAGCCAGGTGGTAGGGTATTTGACCGACTGGATGGCTACCACCCCTGGTCTAGAGGATGCCGCAATAACAATCTTTATTTGTGTTGTTTCTTTTTTTTTATAAGTTGATTTCAACTTATATATACTATTTGTATGCCTGAAAGGGCAGAAACATGTGAAACAAAATAACATATTGTCAACCAATGTTTTTACTAACCATGTTTTTAAGCAAATAAATGATTTGATTTGTTTCGGCATTAGTGACCAGGTTTCAGTGTCCTCTAAGAGAGCAGCAGCGCATTTGTAGCACCTTTGGTGTTGCAAATATCCATAAGCGATGGTAACAGCTTTCCGTCAAGTGGTTCGTCTGCCTGTCTGCTGAACTCATGCATTAAAAAGAACTGTATATTTTTTATAATTACAGTAGTTGTAATATCACAAAATCAGGACCTCGACTTGTGACGAATAAATATTATATGATAGTAGATTTTTATTCGAGAGGTGACATATTTAGGCACGATGTGGTTTGGTGCACGAGCGTAGCGAGGGTGCTAATAATTCGAGTACCGAAATAAAAATAAGAGAAATTAAAAAAAAAATGTATATTTCATTGCACAAAACTTAAAAATAACGATAATTATTGGTATTCTCGGTCCTTGGATAGATCATCAATTTTATTCGGAACAAATATGGTTCTTTTATAAATATAACTAATGATATTCTTTTCTATAATATGTACAAATTAAAGTATCATATTTGTTTTGAAGTGAATAAAAAAAATTATCACAATCATAAAATAATTTGAGTATCTAAATATTAATAATTGTATTGTATTATTTAACTGCAATTTAATGGATGGACTATAAACCATGAAGGGAAAGCTGAACATTTCAACTTTCTAGTCGATGAGCTACAAAGATTTATACAGCTTTTCATTTACTGTAATATCAGGAATGCGAAAGTGCAACAGTTAGGTAAAGTAATGACAAAGGCCGAAACAAAGGTTCATACTTCGTTACAGGCGTAATATGCATTTAATATCCAACTAAAAGAAGATTTTCGTTTATAAATCCATTTTATTCTGAGCGTGTTTTTGCACTATAATGCCGTTCTAATTAATTAATTATAGATAGTACAAATAATTATAGATTATCAATTATGATTAACCATAGAGCGCTTAAATGACATGTGTATCGAACCGCAGCCGGAGTGAGAATGCTGTTGATTCGTTTTACAACTTTACTGGGGTATGGGAAGCATCATCACTAAGCGAAGTTAAGGCGGTCAGACCCGAGGCCAATTTGCTCGAAGGACCTCTCAAGGGAGCTTCACCTCAGCTGAATTGTTGCAATTAGAGAGGGTTGGGTCTAATGACGACAGCTGAAAGACGATAACAATGGAGTCATTAATGATGGGCGGTAGGTGGTAACAAGGATCCTGAGGGGGTGATCGCTGACCGCTCGTCACTACGCCCGCTATCTTTTATAACTTCAGGCCTAAAGAAGTCGTGACAAGTATCAATTTTTTGCGGCCGAGCAGTCTGTCGAGGCAACCAAAACAACCCACAGCCAGGTGGTAGGGTATTTGCCCGACTGGATGGTTACCGGCATTAGTAGCAAGGTTTCAGTCTCCTTTTAGAGTTAATAATTAAATATGTCACGGTAAAAGTCGAAAAAACATTAATTTGATAATATTAATTATATGTCTCGGAATAAAGCCGTTTTGCCCTTGTGTTTTTCTCACGTGCTAAAATTAGACAATGTCTGAGAATAGGCAATTAATTTTTCCACAGAAGACACTTGTGGGAATACTGTTAATATAAATAATTTCAATGCTTTTGTTCGAGTTTGAAAATTGAATAATACATTTTGGGATCGTCTCGGTGTCATACTTTTACAAAAGATTAAACTGGCCTACAAAAAAGGGATCTTGGTGTATGGACCAAAGACAGTGCATCGAAATAAATAATCAAAATTCTGATCAAAAGCACATACCTGTTTCTTGTGGGTCGGTATAATAAGAAGTAATCACTTCAAAAATTTAAATTTATCTAACGTGAGAGAAAAGGAAGCCAGACAGAATGGCGTCGTAACGCGTCACGTAACAAAGCGGTTTACCCTCCCATAAGAAGTTATCGAAGAAGTCGTGGTAGCGTAATGATTAGCGCACGCGCCCCTAAATCGAAGGGCGCGGGTTCGATCCTGACTGGAACGCATGGACCGCTTAGTCAGTTTACTGATCTAATGTGCATATTGTTACAATTACCACGTGCTAACAACGGTGAAGGAAAACATCGTGATGGAACCTGTACATCGAGATAACCGATGTGTCAAATCTGCCAAGCCGCCTTGGACAAGCGTGGCAGGTATACTGTCCGTTCCCCCTATAATGGGAGGCCCGAACCCAGCAATGGGACATTTATGGGCTGGTATTATTTATATATTATAAGAAGTTATCACTTCAAAGTGTACTTAACTGTGAAATGAAGCCATGTGCAAAGGCACCGTGCGATAAATAAATGTCAAAGGAAATATTTGCGAAACGCTTTATTGAATGTGCTAATTTATATTAGGACTGGAAATGTTATCTAACAACACTGGTTCATGTTTAAAACCATTTAACACTGGACTGAATAGGAATTTCCCTATAAACTGACAATATAACACGCCTCTAATATATGTTTTAAAATGTAATATCTTGTAAGGCGTTGAATATACTATGGCACTAAATTTAAAGACGTGTACACATTAATTAATAAAACTTAGAATAGTTTGTTAAATTTTAAGAAACTGCTCAGCAATTCATTTGTGAAATAACCCATAAACTCCACTTAAGGATAAGAGGAAGTAAAGTAACTCATAAATAACGATCAAAAATAACCAAGATCAACAGTCGAAACGAATATTTTGAGTACACCCTACGTTAATCATTCAAATTTCGTTTATCCGTGCTCTTCTTAAGTAAACAACAGGTAATACACGTTTATAAGTGAAAAAAAGATATTAATTAATAGGGTCTCAAGATTCTCTTACTTAAGAGATGCCTAATCGTTTCTTAACGAGATTATTATAAGTAAGGCCGTAATATTTTTTAGATTAACACAGTGAAAAGTTGAAAGTAATATTTACGAAGTTTATTTTGAATTATAATATGTTGACGGATGTAGGTTATAGGAATTGCATATATATTCATATAAGTTAGAGAAGAATTATTTGTATAATAACTTTGTATTATTACAGACTTATTTATAATTATGTTTCGTAATTATTGTCATATCTTTTGGATATACTGGGAATCTGTTTTCCACGGATACTATTGATTTGCATTGGAATTATACTCAATTTCATGGCAATTACTTGATTCCCTAGACCATAAACTTAGAATATTATGAATAGAATTAATAATAATACATACTAACTAATAATAATTAATTATATCTTCTATATATATAAGCAAAGTTTGTTTTCTTTGTCCGAGGTAAACTCGAAAACTATTTAACTGATCAGCATGAAACCACAACCATTCGACGCGGAATTAATCGTAGATGGTTATAGGCTATATATTTTTCAAATTCTACGAGCCCTTTGCCATGTTTTCTTAATTTGTTTGTTTATTAATTTATTTGCTCCCATAAAACAAAAGACAAGCATTTATCTTTGGTTCATTTGTTTTCTAGCTCATAAAAGAGGAACATGATTTAACATAATCTCTATGTTAGAAACAACATGATTTTCACTTATAACCGTTTAAAAAAATTCTATAATGTCATTCGCTAGGCGAAGCGGGTGGGAACGGCTAGTTTAGATATATGATCAAGTTTCTAAGTTGTATTAGTTTATAATTTTCTTAGTGTTTTCGTTGCTTAAACCCGCTTAAAACATAATTAACGCAGCGTCAAATTTATAGAGTGTGTAATCCGCCTAAGCCCCAGTGCACAATAGTGGCGCGGAAGCGTTGACACCGCTGTTTTAGTGCCAGTACACACAATCGGGGCATATTTAGTGTTCCATTCAAAACATCTTTTAATTATTAACGTTCTATACTTTAGATAAATAGGGAAGATAGTATAGCAGTGCCGGTTTTATGCGGATTTATGTTGAGTATTATTTTTGAATGATCCATATTATGTACCTAATGCAATATAAATGCTAATCTGAATATTCTAATATCAGTTTTAGTTTTCCGTCTGCATAGTTTTTTTTATTGATTATCTTTCTGAGTTATGACTATTAAAAAACTTTAAATCAACCGTTTTTATTATGTTTTTGTATAATAATAACCTTTGCTGTCTGGTTATTTTATATTTTAGAAAAAAAGTTGACAAATATTTTAAATTATATTTGTAGGATGTATTTAACAAAAGTCTGGCTTGCAACTAATGATACTTTTATAATTGAAGACGTGATTGGATGAAGGTGATATGTGGCATATTCGGTTTTTTGATTTTTTTGCGTAGATGAAGGTTATAAGTCGATACCAAATGACTACAGACCTTAGACCATAGATATAAGGCATATTTAAAAAATAAAAAGTAGAAAAAGGTTTTCAGTTCAGTTCAGTTTAAAATAAAAGTAAAACGTTTATCTCGATTTACTCAGAATTGGAATTATGCGACTTATCACCTTCATCCACTCATGTCTTCAATTATTGTTAAAGCTGAACCTTCGTAGATATATATGACGTATTATCATCGCATGTTGCGGTTCGTACGTAAATAGATTTTATACTAAAATGAGTAAGAGTTGCTTGAGTTGTAGTATAACCAAAAAAATAGCCAATTGCATATCAGACTACATATAGTTACGAGGTCCGTAGGGATAACAATCGTGTAGTGTTTTTGTTATCTTGCTAGACCCTAAAGACATCAGCTGAAAACAACCAGGACCTCAAAAGATACAGCGGCAGACAGACATGACCCCTCAATTCGTGGTAGAACCCCTACTGGAATTATTATCGTGCTCACTGCTATTGGGGTCGGCATGACCAGCGTAATACCACGCTCGCATATTAGCGTAAAACGGTTGTCGTGCGATGAGTGAGAGTTCCAATAGCCCGGTTATCCCTCCTTCTATGCCATCTTCCCTATCCTCTATTCTAATGAAATATTCCATTCCTCCTGACTGGTCTCTCTATCTCAATATCCTATTCCATTCTAAAGGCTGATAATATGTTGGCTTTGTTCCTGCTCTTGAAAACGTCTATAGGCCACGGTAACCACTTCCCTTGAGCTGAGTCGCTTGCCTGTTTGGCAGCTTCGCAATAAGAAGGCATGGAACGTTAAATTATTTCAGGACATCATGTGCATTGATTTTTTAAAATTTATATTTTAGCAGACTGTATTCATATTCATTTGCTGGTTGGTATACGCGTGTTCATATAAGGAAACGCACTTCACTTGCACTTTATTTATACTAGCTGTTAACCGCGACTTCGTACGCGCGGAACAATAATTTTAAAAGTAGCCAGTTATTCTTATAACATGAGCTATATGCCTGCGAAAGTCCTGTCAAAACCGTTTTCTGAGATTAGCCGGAACCAACACACAGACAGACAGATGTTACTAATTTATCTATTTTGATATCATCATCATCATCCGTTCACTCATATTATTCAGTCTTGTTGAAGAATTAAGTTTTACATGTCTCGCTAAATTGGTAAGATAAACTCAAATTTTAATTAAACTGTGCTTTTAATAAATTGCAAATCTAGCGGCCACCATCAAAATTAATAAAGCTGGCACCACATTATCGTTTAATGACGGCAGCGACACAGCGGCTAACTGTAAATTTCGATGGCGATTTCTATCAGCCTGCGCAGGCGCATCCCCACGCTCGCTAGCCGCTAGACCGCTTACATTGTACCTCGTAACACGTACAATACATAAAGTTGGATAATTTAATAGCCTATTAGTTATTTTTACATAATATCGTCGAGGGATATCTCTGTAGACAGTCTTCTTGTATCCACAGATTATTTTCTTAGCCAATAGATAAGTTTTTTATAACAGAGAATCGCCGTGGTAGCTAACTGGTAAGCCAACTGTTGTGCACTACCTATGCCAGTCCTTTTTTGAGGCGGGGGAAATGCATTTCGCACACTACCGGGTCCTTTACTAGGGATTAGACCAAAGCGACGAGAGGTGACATCCACGAATGGAGTACCAAAGTCAAATCGCCGGCTTTTGTGGAGACTCGAAGACTCAGTACTCCACTAAAACCACCCTCCTCCCATGTGCCCCGCGCTTATGGCAGGAAGAGCATGAGACTTAGAACGTAGTTACTCCCACGCTGATCCTAGCGCATTAGTGCTTGAGAAGGCGCCGCGAAGCAGTGCAAAACTAACTTCGTCAACAGGGATGAAAACTCCTCCGCTCCCTAGATTCTAGAGGGCAACTTAGATCGCATCTTCACTTAACATCGGGTGAGATAGCTGTCAGACGATACCACAATAAAACAAAGTAAAATCGCAGTACAGGAAATCAATATTGTAATTAATCATTTAATTTTAGAGAATAACCGCACAAAGCGGTAACTGTAAATTGTGGATCTCGATTTATCTTTGCGCGATCGGACGCGGACACAATGCCACGCGTGTTGCCGGTTCGGTTGCATGCTTATGCGTATCGCCCTTAGGCCATTAAACTGTTATACGCGGCTCGTATTTAACTATTTAGGTTCAATTCCGTGTTTAATTTATCGATTTCGCGTTTAGGAGCCTGTATTTTTCATTGTAGCCGTAAAGTTTGATAGCTTAGTAGCAAAGAACGTGCGATTCCTTATTTCTGAATGCATGGTGTTCAAACTTGCGTTGAAGGATCTCATACCGGCTTTGGGGCATTGAATGTTCATTTTTATATTTAAACTAGCTGCGTCCTGCCCGGTAAAAAATAGGGGTTGATCGTAGAGGGTGGAAAATTTAGGGTTGTATGTATCTTTTAATGCTGTATCATAAAAAAATAGAAATTAAAAATTTTGTCTAAAAAATAAATAAAAAAATTTAGGGGTGGACTACCCCTAACATTTAGGGGGATGAAAAATAGATGTTGGCCGATTCTCATAGATACCGGATAAGCACAAAAAATGTCATCAAAATCGGTCAAGCCGTTTCGGAGGAGTATGGCAACGAAAACTGTGACACGAGAGTTTTATATATTAGATTCATTTAGTACAGTCACGTGATATTATAATCTCTAAACTATCTCCGTTAACTACGGTAAGTCATACAATAGCTATAAACGAAAGGACATTACCAGTTTTTGTTATAGCAGTACAACAGATAGGCTGTCTATTTTAACACCAGAGGTATCATCAATGGCCTCGAAGGAATTTTATGATATCTTTGTTGAAACCCCATATGGTGTATAATAGTGTAAAATAAAATCATTAAAAAGTTAAAATTAGGAAATCTAATAAGCGCTTTGCGATATACTAAAAAACTTAATTTAAACTCAATATAAATAGTCATATTCAATCTTGAGTAAAGCACACAAAACTTTACAAAGATAATGATGTAACTAAAGAGAACGCTGGCCAGCAGTGTTGTCAGACAAATACAAAAGCTGAGTGATCAGCCCTGTTCCAATTGTCCTTGAATGCATATGTATAAATATTTTTCTTGACTTTTATTATGTTCTATAAACAAATTAGTGGTCCTTTCCAGAACATTCAGGAAGCGAGAATAAGCTGCATAAAGTTGTAACAGTAAACCTCGCAGTGGGCCCCTATCTCACGATCGCACTTGACCACAATGCTCCGAGTATGTTATCCCAGTTGCGTGCTTGTACGCCTCGGCCGTGGGCTATGTCACTGTTAGTAATGAGCGGGTATTTAGACAATTTATTAAGTTTACACTTTGTTTTGTGACTATAATTGTCTATTCAGTAAACTGACAATGGTAACTACATGTGTGATGCGTTTGTTAGCCTTTTTAACCGACTTCCAAAAGGAGGAGGGTTGCAATTCAACTGTATGTTTGTTACACGATTTCTCCGTTAATTGTGGGCTGGTTTTATATTTTTTTCTTTATTTGAAAGAGTATATACTCTTGAGGTGGTCCTATTGTCACCAGGTTAGGATCTGCTGAGTGGATTCTAGGGAAATCGAGATCAACTCTTGTTGTACACTATTCGAAAGGCATTTTTTGCTTTTTAGTTTGAAATCAGTTTTGTTAAAAAAATACGACTAATGACTGCGAAATTATAAAAAAGTTTGCGAAAGTCCTATATACTATAATATAAATATTACTTCAAATAACATCTCCAGTAAATCGTGGTAGCGTAATGGTTAGCGCACGCCTCCTTAAGTAAAAAAGGGCGCGGATTCGAACCCCTGCCGAAACGCACGTACCACTCAGGCAGTTTTCTGACCTAATGTGCATATTTGTTACAATTGCTGTCTGCTAACAACGATGAAGGAAAACATTCTGATGAAACTTGTACATCGAAATAACCGATGTGTCAAACCTGCCAAACCGCCTTGGACAAGCGTGGCGGGTATACTGTTCGTTCCCCTATAAAATACTAGCTTTTGTTCGCGGCTGTGCTCGAGTTAATGTTAAATTGTAAACCGGTTAGAGACCTTAGGTTGAGTCTCACATGCTTTCTTTTCCTTGAAATACAGACAACAAAATTGTAATATTGAGTTTGTAAAATTACTGCAAAATTAGAAACTAAGCTATTAAAGAAGTTACTAGCATATGTAAATGTCTAATGGCCAATAAAAGTAAGAGAAAGGGATCTGGTGTATAGGTGACATCGTGATAGGTCAAAGATTGCACTGTACCATATAAAGTGAAGTCATTAATTCGATTAGGTCTGTTGAAGGTGGTACTAATTTGAAAAAAATATACTGCTAGTTTCCGGTTCGGTCTGTGCCGCACTTAGGCTTAATAATCTATGCAGGAGTGTTTAGGAGCGGAGATTCGTCGTCAGTCATTCGCTGTCCACTGCTGGACGTAAGCCTCCCCAAGACGGCGCCACTAATCCCTGTCCTCTGTTTTCCTCATTCAGCGTCTACCGGCGACCTTGCATAGGTCGTCGGTCCATCTGGATGGAGGGCGTCCGACACTACGTTTACCGAGACGCGGTCTCCAGGACTCGTCAGCTCCAACGGCCATCGGTCCTGCGGCAGACGTGATCCAGTGTCACTGGAGCGGGGATGTTTCACTGTAAATAAAAAAGAATCGGCAGATAAACACACTTATTTTATATCTTCAAAGTAAGCAAGTAACGCTTTTGTTATGGGTAATATGCGACGGACTACTTTGGAGCCTGTCCCAAACACCCAGACCATAGTAAATAAAAATTAACACCAGGCATAGTAATATACTGATATTGCTATCTTTTAGATTGCAAAAAGTATGGTCCTTTTTCTTGGGGGTGGGTGGGTATACGCTTCTTCAATAAGATTCCGAATGAAATGTAAGATCTGCTTTTCACTAAATTCAAAACCAAATTAAAAACTATCTTGCTAAAAAAGGGATACTACACTATGGAAGAAAACTGAATGATAAAACTTCATTTACATAGCAGCTCGTTCCAGCCACTTATAACTATATATTTTGTCGTTTTTATCTTGTCAAACATGTAAGGAATGTATGGAGATATATTGCAGTATGAAATTTTAGTACGACTTGTCATTATTATCACTATAATAATATTTTCATTCCTTTTATTATGTCTTTGCCTTTCTGAGTATGCACTATTTGCTACAACTCCATCAATTCTTCGAAAAGTAATTGTCTGACATATCTCTGTATAATATTTAAAAAAGTTTTAGATAATCAATTTTTAGCTAGACGTGTTGCTGGGCAGTTGACTTGCCGCTTCTTCTCTTTAACAGCAATAACGCGTTGCGAAGCGGTGTACATAGGCTAGGAAGTGAAATTAAAATTTTAACTTATATTTATGACCTTCAAAAAGTGTAAACTTATTTCAGTGGAACTAATTTTGAATAGAACCTTTTGAATTTGATAACTAATTTTCGAAATCTATCATACCAGAAATCGATCCCGAAACCCCAGTCTGCGTTTTATATGTATTTCGCGAGTTTTCTCTCGTAAATATTTATAAAGAAGTGGCTTGCCACAGGCGTGCCATTAAATTTAACGGAACACCGAAATCAGACAAAGCTACGATTGAGACGATAGCGACCGGAGATTTTGACGAGATAGTAGTAGCAGAATGGGGCATTTGCAAACTATCAAATGAATGGATGCTAAGTTGAACTGTGTACAGAGAAATACGATATTACCAGTTTTTGTCAGTAACTGAAAGGTCCTTAATGTTTTGGGACGCGTTGTATTGAGAATTTCCACTTGGTCGCACTTTTGGTTTTCGGCCTCGCTGAGCTTCGATACTTAGGAGGGATTTTTGCTAGACCTTTTTTGGCGGTCGAAGATGTTTTGTTCTTTTTTGGATATTTCATCGCCCAAATTTTTTGGAAGGCGCTGATAGAAATTTCCTTTCTGATCCGCTAATGACATAAAATCGATTTTACCTTAATTTTTAAGGCTTTGGTGAATGTTACAATTATATAAGACAATCATTGAAAAGGACTTGATAGTGATTTTTTAATTACGTTGTACCTACGTGAAAATATAGATGTTGTTGTATGTGAAAATATAGATGACTGTTTTTTCTTTTATTTAATTTTAGTTTTAAAGAAATAACATCATGTGATCTTATTTAAAAAAATGAAGTTGAGTTTCTTACAAATTTCTTTGAAGAAACCCTTTGCCGATGGACCCCACGGACCTAAAGTTTCAACTCCAAACGGCACAAATATGTAACCCCTTCCTAGGGTTCCATATTTGCGCTGTTTGAGATCTTCAACTGTTGAAGCAGCGTTACCAGCCCCTGACTTAGTCACTGGGAGAAATAATAAATGTAATAGTAAAATAGTGTATTATCACTATAATGTGATGTCTGTCTGTTCCTTCCTAACGGACTTAGGAACGAACAAGATATATGTTGTACGTATTTAATTTATAAAATTTGTAGTTTAAGTATGTTTGTTAATGATATACCTAATATCTGCACCACCTACATCGCCAGATTGGGTTAAACTATTCCCTAAGTTAGGTTGCCTGATTAGGCCGCCTATTGTTTCTACCAAGACAATATTGTAATTGTGTATTTTTGAATTTTATATTTGGTGATCAATAAAGTGTTATCTATAATTATATCTATCTATATTTACGTAAAAGTTAAGTTTTTATGTAAGTAAAATAGAGCTACTTACTTCCCGGGGCTTGACTCGCGACGTTGCCTCGGGGAAAACTAGTATAGGTTAACATGGGATAGTTCCGCGAAGTGCGTATACGCTGTTTACGCGAACGAAACCTTCTAGGTAGTCATAGTAAATAACCCGAGCAAATCTGTAACATGCTCTGTATTTATTGTAAATTCTCACGACAAGCCAAGAAGAATAAAAATATTTGTCTCATATTTAATCATTGTTTACTGTTAGGCCAGAAATTGGTTCTCTTGTGCGAAACAACCTTGTTACGTCGTCCAATAAATAAACAGCTGTACGCCGCGGTAAGTTTCAATAAATTCATCCATACAATTGTCAAGTAAGCGCGCTAATGCTAAGTTAGCCTAGAAAACTTGTACGTGGGTGTTTCAAATAATTTTGTTTAAACTACCTTATAACTTTAATAGCTTTCGCGCACTGGGCGCTCAGTTGCTGGCGATTTTGTAGTAACTTTGTTTCTTATCTTTTACATAAGTTAGTTATCGCTACGAGATATAAATAAATGAATAAATAAAAACATTACATCTAAAATTAAAAGCACCAAATTCGTGCCACTTATTTGCATTACAGTGTCTTCAACTTATCTGTAAAGTGAATCATGCCAATCTATAAATAATCATCAACGATATTTGAATAATGAAGTTGTTGTCTGTAAAAATACGTCTTATTTATAGTGTTATAAATTATGACATTAACGAACGAACAGCTTTGTTTAGAACTGGATAGATTGTAGTGTCATTTTTTGACATTTCACAAGTTGGAGTATATGCCCATTTTTATGCCATCAAGCAAGGTACAGCGAGGTAAATAAGCAGCGCGAGTATCTAAACGCAACATCTATAGAACAACGTACAGCAGATAGCATTACTCATGTAGCTACAAGGTGGTTTGTCTGATACGATTTTTCATGTTCTCATTGTGAACTGGAAACTGCTTTCATTTAATTGATAATAAGTCTGTTGTTATTTTTCTATCTTAGTTTTACTTCTCGAATACAACTGGCCATGACACCTAAATATTAAACATTATCCACTAACTTCTTACTCATAATAATTATACAAGATTTATAAGCTCGTTAAAGAACTTTAAGTAAGTCAAATGTTATTATAAAAAATCTTATTCATAACTTTTTTAACGAGCCTATAGACCACGTATATGTCACATTATGAACTATACAGATAAATAAAATTGTAGTGTCTTTTTGTAATGTTAAAGTTAAAGCTTAGTACTAATTGTATATGAAAGTATATACGGTACTTATAATAAAACTACGTTTTAACGGTTTTAAGCGCGGTAATTTATTTTATTTAGGTTTATCCGACGTTTCGGCCGCTTTTCAGTTGCCGTGGTCACGGAAGACAAAGATGACATTTGTCAAACGTGTATTGTCAAAGTTTTCATTCACCGCGCTTAAAACCGTTGAAACGTAGTTTTATTATGTGTACAAGTCGCGAAAACTTAAGAAAATATTACGGTACTTATATCAAAATATAAATTTAAAAAAAAATTGCCTGTCCGTCTGGATGCTCCGGCTAATCTCTGGCGCGAGTGGACCGATTTTGATCGGACTTTTACTAGCAGATACCGGATGTTATAAGAAGTAACTTAAGCTAAATTTTTTAAGGATTAAAAACAATTTCACGGGGACGAAACCACGGGCACAGCTAGCTATGAATAAAGCGGTTAACCTAAACACATTAACAATAAAATTTCGTCAAGGCCAAGTGGAAATATCTAAATCTGACTTTGTTCTAGATCTTTCATATGTGTTTTAAATGAAAAGACGTTAGCTTACTATTAGTGGGCTGAGTTGCCGGCGACTCGTCGCACAGTGCGCGACTCGTGTAGCAAGTACCCATACCTCCATGCAAAATAGTAATGGGGTTATCTGATAAAGTACTTTCGCCATTGAATTTTGCGAACAGTTGGGACCGCTGTACTCCTAGGAATGCTGGTACTGTAAAGTATATAATTCCAAAAAGTTCACTATGCAACAAAGTTGTTTCGCAGTATTTGAGATTGCCTTGCGCTTTTACCTCTGTTAGATTGCAATGATCTGTCGCAGGACCGACGGTCGATGGAGCAAACGAGTCCTGGATTGTAGACCAGGCAAACGTAGGGTATTTCCCCAAGTAAGCATAATATCGTGCTGTTTATTATGGGCAATAATCCTACTAATATCATAAACATGACAGTTTCTAAGAATGTATGGATGTATGTTTGTTACTTTTTCACGCAAAAACTACTGATTTTGATGAAACTTAACAATAATATAGTTTACACATCAATGTCACGTAGGCTATAAATTATAATGATTATAATGATTTTCCATCATCACGCGGCCGAGACCGCGGGACGCAGCTGCATACACAAGAGTGTTCATCTGCCGATTTTTTATTATTTTAGCAAAGGTTTAATTCATTATTATTTAATTTTTATAGAGGGATATCACTCCAAACTATTTGATTTTAAAATTACAAATATGACAATAGATTTTTTATATTTTAGCCTTTAAATGTAAAAACGGCCTATAAATATTTAACGACAACGTCATAAAGTCAAAGAACGAGGGTCGGGATCAAATCAAAGTGGCTCAGACCTCAATCTTAATCTTCGGTCTTCCTCACATCCCCATAAAAGGAAAGAGATAAAACATCACACGAGACACGGTAGCAGAGAAAAATCACCACAATTCATGCAACTTGAACATAACTTAAACCCAACTTAGCATAATTCACGTACGCCCACTAACTTGGACTGTGCGGACGACATGAAACAAATGGATCTCGATCCCTCAACTTAACTCCTGCATAAGTTAAGTAAATGTAACTTAGAAGTCACATTATAAGCAAATTGCTTGAGATATCAACGACTTATGTGATAGTTGAGTTGGTACTTAAAGTTACACTTAAGGACTTACACGGAAGTTGGATTTATGTTACATCGCCATTTGATTTTGATTAAATGTACCCTGTGGATATTAAAGTAGCTTCTGCACTCAGAGAAATTTAGTTATAATTAAAATCGTTGTAACTCAACATTATTTTCTCGCAGCTTTGACAGAGGGCTACAATATGGGGCTCTTCTAAACAGTCTCCCCAAACAAGTATTTAAAGCCTTAACGAGATAAGTGGCACATTGATTTCCTTAGTATTGCGAATAGGTATCTGCAACGGTAACCACTTACCATCAGGTAGACGGTCTGCCAGTTTGACTAAAAACAAACATGAAAAAGTAATAGTGGTTACTAATGAAAATACAGACTTAAATAAAAGAGTGGAACGAGTAATGTGATCGCCGTCAATATTAATGGACCATTATTTGACTGTGTGTGCGAAAGTAAGACATTAAAATTTCAATTTCAAAACGTAGCAACCGATATTTGCTTCTATGAAAGTGCATTGAGGGAATATTATTGTCTTCTTAGGCATTTTATGGATGCAAAAATTATGTCATATTATATTCCTTCCAACGAGATAAAGTTAAAATATTTAATTTTTTATTTTATTATTTAGGATAACAAACGGATATATATATACACAAAAATAGTTACACAAAAACAGTATATAATACAAAAATCAGAGTTTATCCAACTACATTATTCACGAACTAAAAGAGGGTAGTGTACAATACATTATAACTAATATATATGAAATATACAAAAACTCTCTCTGTCACACACACGCTCACGCACGACACGCTTACTACGTATCATATATGAAAAGTATACAAATAAGAGAGACAGAAAAAAAAGTCAGAAAATTACATTACAATTAGTGCCTTCTCTTTAATAGCACTAATAAACTATTTTTTATAAGCACCCAAGAAAAGTGCACAGATATCAATATTTTCAAAATATATTCAAAATTGTGTTAGTACGAGAGGAAGTCATAGAAAAAAGCCGCCCAACTTTTACCGCGCGTCTAAAAACTGTTCTTCGGACACAGTGAGATATAGCATTAGTAAGAGACAAGCAGTCTATATAATCGTGTCAAAGTTTATAAAAACAACATAGCACCCAAAAAAAAGTAGCCAGTTTTTAGTGATATGACATTATTTTTTGTTACGCTGTAAAATTTATTGCGAACCACTTGCTACTTTTGATTTATCACGGCCGAACAGCGAAGTTGTGCTTGCGTTCTAACGAAACCAGGATGCGTTGCTATCACGACAAAATCATACTTATTACGAAACACCCAATAATTCCCACCTTAAAAAGAATAGGTTCCAGACCAGTCAAGTGGTTACAACCTCGCCAATCTATAATTTTCCACCAATAAACAGTCTTCGCTAACGGTATACTTTGACAAATGTTGCCAGACGCCTAACTGGTTGGCACTTGGATTAACCACCGTTGATGCCAGTGCCAGGCGACTGGCGATTGATGACGCTCTCTGTGCCACTGATAGGCGGGCTGGCATTTTTATTGGCGTGCCAGTTTGGACTCGGCACTGGGATAATATCGTACTTAATAGACTGATGTTTTTGTAGAGCGTTCTAACAACTTTATGTACGCAGGTGTATTTGTTATACATTGAATACATAACACATAAACCTATTTCAGACAGGCGTAAACGGGCAGTAATGAAAGTAAGATATGTATACATCTTCACATAATAGATATAATGATTGAAATGTGTTATGTAAATAATAAAAATAAACTTGATATCGAAAATGAAATAGAACTAATATAAATAAAAATATAACCTAAGAAATATGTACACTATAGTACTATAAACCAGTCCAGCCTGAATAAACTGCTGTTGTAAGGCAGTGCATTTAGAAGTATTACCTTGCTAAATACAACCACTAATTCTTTGAGCCAAAAAAATATGAACAAAAAATTAAATGAACTAATATAATTTACATTTTATTTAGAAGATATATACGAATGAATTACATACTATTGATACAATGTAAGAAAACTTAAATTATTTGTATTGTATTCTACCCATAGTCCCTCAAGACTATAAGTAGAATACTGAGCCCAGATCACCGTCTTCTATGGGTAAGGTGCCCAGAAGGCTGGCGGCTACGTTTCCTCGCTGGATCGCCATACTGATCCGTTGGCCGAGGTAGGCACCAGCCTTCTGATCACCTGATGTATTATACTAATATAATATATAACATACCATAATGAAAGTTACTTATAATATATATTATCCAAATCCCAGTTGTTGCGAAAATTCCAAAAGGACGCGCGTTCTGCAGTTTTTGGATTAAAACATTCAATGCATCACACCATGTCTGCGGCCTTTGTCAGTTCTGAAAGTTCTCGCTTCGTATGCTTGGCTGTATATGTTACTACGGGCTTATTTATAGTTGCTATATACTACCTTCTTGCTTTAGTTTCTTCATGATAATATATGTTAAATTTTATAACTTCAATATAACACTAGTAAGATAGCTGTTATAATTCTATTATAAAGTCTTTTGAATACCCTCTGCGGGCGCGACGCGATGGCCGGGAGAAGGCAAAGGGACGGGAATAAGAAGCAAGGGAAACTCACCTCGCCACCAGTCCGCCGCCACTCCACACTCGTCCCCCGGGGGGTTCACACTCACTAGGATATGGCTCTGCTAGTTAAATGTAGTTAAAACAGTTTATTTATTTATTTGTGCTCCAACAAATTCATAAGCGTACGTAATTTATATGCGGTGACAGCCGTGACAGTTCTGTCTTATTGTCTTGTTTAGCGCATTCTTCATTTAAACCTTTATTTTATTCTCGATGGCGAGGATGGGGAGGAAGAATTTACAAGGAGGTGTTCCTCGGCGCAACCATCCTCCCCCGCTTGAAGGATTCCCTTCAAAACCGAATATGTATGCGGCCATGCAAGAAAGCGGTGTAAAAGCGCTGAAAATATGCGATGCATGGATGCGGTGCAAGAATGCGCTACAATAATTCGATGAGAGAATACGATGCGGAATGCGATGCGGGAATACGATAAGAGTATACGAAGTGAAAATGCGATACGAAAATGAATGCGGATGCGGGTTTAACAAGTTAGATGCAGTAAATATAATACAGATGAAAATGATAAACAAAACAAAAGTTAATTCTAATTAAAACAAAGACAAATTCTCAAGCAGTGATCAAGATGATTTAGGAAATGGACAGAGTCACACAACCGGGCGTAAATACGATCCGCATGTAGTGCGAACTTAAGCTGTCCTAACGACAACATCTTTCTACAATAAAATTTCATCTACAATGCCGAATGGTCATTGTAGAGGCGGGATGTAATTTACGGTTAAAATTACAACGTAACCGATGCGTATTATTATTATTACGTCGTTAACCATTTAAGAGCATTGGCAATGTGTGCAGATACTCGCTCTCCCAATGTCCTCAAAGAAAAGCATGTTGAGATTTAAATATGACGCGAAAAAGAAGGAGCGTTAAATTTAAGAAATGTGCGAGTGTCAAAGGCTTAAGGCTCCAAAAGATTATAGGAGGGAATTAGTTCTCCACTAAAACGGCACGTATGTTTTACTATCTCCTTGAGCCCGTTTAATCGTCAATAAGCATAGCGATGATAATTAGATAAATACGATTGGCGGTTAAAATGAAATAAAACTATGTGACAGAAGAAATTCGTACAAAATTTAATTCTTTTAGCCCCAATAAAACATATCCGACTATGAAAGTGAACTTGAGCTACTGAGCTTCTGCGAGATAAATATAATGCGGATAAGAAGCCATCAGTAGTAAATTCACCTACAAGTTCGATACGACCGTGGTGTTAAAGCAAAAGGAGTAAAATAATGTTATAACGCGAACACTTACAATGAATCAGAAAATTTAACATCAATGTAAATGGATTTGAAAGGCTCATTAACTCTGCAATCCCGAAAGTTTGATCTTTCAAGAAAACAGAATAATATGCACATTTGATGCATTGAAATGCGAGGCTGCAAGAGGTACCAGTTAATACATTTTAATGACAAAGTGCGCGGGATTACAATATTTTCGATATCAACAAAATTAAATCAGAAAACTGATCAATATTGTGTTGCGGTAAGATTTCAAAATCAATTAATAATTTTGCGATGCGGCAATGAATACTTCTACTTTATGCGAACCTTAATAATAAAAGATTACGAATATTTAATAAGATGCTTAAAATTCAACAAATAGACGTAACGCGAAAATTAAGCGAACAAATAGTAAAATAATATTTACAACTTCAATAAAATGAGTGAGCTAACATGAAGAAATATGGCTCTTAAATGGTATTTCTAGCATGAGGGTTGCGGGTAGTACGGTAAGAATCCCCATACTTGCGGTTATAAGTGCCAAAAGCACGCGGCGCGGTAGCCCTTTTGAGCGGACCAAAACGATTAAAGTTATATTTATATTTAAGATGCGATGCGAAAGAACTAAAGTTGCCGATAAGCTTTTGTTTACATATGCGGGTGTGTTACCTACAATTACGTAACCTAAAGTAGTCTCCATGGCACATGGGAAACCTACAGAGCGCGAATAAACTCTATTGGAAAGTAATAAATGCGGGAAAAGCGAAGAACCTATGAGCATATCGATCTCACCAGGTTTACCGAAATTAATATCGGCTAGCGGCAAATTACTGAATTCCGAAATCAAAGAATTATTTACGAAATGAGTCGGCAAATGTTCAGTAATCTTGTCTACAACTAAAGCATTCATGTTATATAAAACATTATTATTGAACCTAGAATAATATTTAATATGTGCGGAACCATTAATTATTTTCGACGAACCCCCAATTCCGTTGACGAAAGTTTGACATTTATTTGAGTCTAAACCTAATCGCTCTAAACATGACTTCGTAATGAAGTTGCTCTGTGCTGCGCTGTCAAGAAGACATCGAACATGTTGCGCATGTCCGTTATTGTCATAGACGACAACCTGCGCAGTTGGTAAAAGAACTGACATTGTCTGCGCGGTTGATGACTGCTCGTAGGGTTGTCGTAAACCATCATTATAAGACAATGTGCACAACGTAACATTAGGTGCAGTGGATGTAGGGGCGGTCGTTGGTGAATTTATGGGTTCAATCGGCGGCGCTGTGTTTGTGCTGCATTTGCACTCTGAAGTACGCGGTAGAGGTGCAGGCACATGAGATTCGACATTGATAGCGGGCGGAGCGAAGGCGGAATTGTCGAAGTGTAATAAAGTGTGGTGTTTCTTCCGACACCTTTTACATACCGAATTTGAGCGACAATTATACAATTTATGTTTATAACTTAAACAGTTTATGCATGCGTTAATATTTTTAATGTAATCAAAGCGATCGCGGGAAGAAAGCATTAAAAACTTTGAACAATTATACAAGTGATTGTTAGACCTAGACGAAAGACAGAGATCACAAGACTGAGATGGACGCGTTGTATTATTCGTAGCAACATAAGCGAATGTAAGCCTTGGCTTAGAAGGTTCATTAGGCCTATGTTCGATCACTTTCTTCGCGGGTTTAGTGAGAATAGTAGAACGTTGTATTATTTTTACACGATCGCGGATAAAATCAACGAGGTCACCAAAGGATGGAATATCACTCCCTCTCTGGTCCATTTCGAAGGAGCGGACTGTCTCCGAATCTAACTTCCGGAGCGCGGTATGCAAGAAGATAAAATCTGCAAGCTTAGCAAAATTAAGATTTTGTATGGCATGCACTGATGAAACGAAACTATCTAGAAAATATTCCAGATTCTCGACGGAGCATGAGCTCGATGGCTTAACGTCCGAGATCTGGTCTAAATATGAAGAGGCTAGAGTACGTCTATCCTCATATTTGGATATAAGCGAATGAAAAATTATATCGTAGTTTTCACCCGTAGGTGACAACCCTGCGAAAACAGACTTGGCTTTATTTGTCAATCTGCCTATCAAATAATATAATTTTTCCGAATTAGTTAAATTATTGTTATTGTGGACTGTATTTAAGAATGCGGTATAAAATAGAGGCCAATTTTTAATATCCCCATCAAATTCAGGGAGAGGCATAGGCGGCAAATTTGGTAAATGCCTCTTGGGGCGGTCTGACTCCGACCTAGTAATGTGAGGTGAATCAGACTGCTCGCGGGTCAAATGTGTGAATTTACTTTTCACAAGACAATAAGTGTCCTCGAAAGCCGCCCAGGACTGAAAGTCTGGTGTACAATCGGGGTCCAATTGCATGCGGAGCATATTTATTTCTTGTAATGTGTCTTGAGAGCGGACACGTAAGTCGTCAATAGTTTGAGCTTGACTTAAGAAGCTTTCTATACATGAAGGATCCGTAGTTGTCCTCAGACCCTCATTGTAGATCCTATCTAAGCGGTCAACATATGTTTTATGAAGCGCTTCGAGGACCTTTAACTTATTTGAGAGCTCCGGTGAAGCCGGGGCTGCGTGACGCGGCATTATACTACGAAATTAAGCGAATTTATAAAATATATACAAAATGCGTTAGAAATATGCGATTAGTTCGAGGAACTAGTAAAACACGTATGCGATGCGGGGCTAACGAGCAAGTAAGAAAATACGTGTCAGATGCGGCTTGTTGGAACAACGAATAAAGCACACGTATGCGATGCGGGAAAAGCGAGAAAAAGTACGAAAATACGTGCGATGCGATGCGAAACTGTCCAAATCCTAGGATGATGTGACGACAAAGTTAATGCGGTATAGCGTGAAATGGATACGATATCCGGCTCGAAGGACCAACAAATGCGGGCGCGACGCGATGGCCGGGAGAAGGCAAAGGGACGGGAATAAGAAGCAAGGGAAACTCACCTCGCCACCAGTCCGCCGCCACTCCACACTCGTCCCCCCGGGGGTTCACACTCACTAGGATATGGCTCTGCTAGTTAAATGTAGTTAAAACAGTTTATTTATTTATTTGTGCTCCAACAAATTCATAAGCGTACGTAATTTATATGCGGTGACAGCCGTGACAGTTCTGTCGAATGTCTTATTATGCGCATTCTTCATTCAAAGTTTTATTTTATTCTTGATGGCGAGGATGGGGAGGAAGAATTTACAAGGAGGTGTTCCTCGGCGCAACCACCCTCTGTAAAAGATGTAAGTACATCTCTTTTTTCTACAATTTCCAAAGCGGTCAAAACATTAACAAAAACAAATAAATAAATCGACATACAAAAACATATATGGGATATTCCTAAACTAAGTTACGCTTGAGTTATGAATAATACTAAACGGACAATTCTGAAGATTCTCACATAAGAATAAATGACGGAGGGATCACTTACAAAGATTATTATTCAGCCAATTGAATCCCGGACTTATGCCAATGAATAAAGCTACCAAAAGCTTCACCCACTGCACAGAAGATACAATCAAATACGTAAATATGCAAAACACGCGTTTAAACCTGTTAATTGTTGTACTAATAAATATCACAATAGGAAAACTGTAAGCAAACAACAGTAGATGTTTGCCATGTAACGTTTCTTTACTAGCTTGCACGTGGTCAGATGATACTGCTATATTGGTACTGGTGGTATCAGTTACTATTCTAACATTTTCTCTTAACCTACTAACACGGGAATCGAATTACGTATCCAGGCGTTGAAACGTTTACACATAACCGCATTGTATTAGGTTACTATGGTACCCAAAAGTATTGTGTGTCCTCTATAGGGTTATAGTAAACATACATACATATACATACATAACTTCACGCCAGGTCCTTAGGCACGAACAACAGAGCGCCATACAGGCTTATTCTTACACACCTCACTTGCTTCTTTGACATTCATAGCTCTTGTCATGTACGCTCGTCTGTTCTTAAGGCTCCTGACATCACCTTCTGCTAATACAAGATCAATTTGATCATGGAAGGTGTGTCGTGGCCTTCCGCGGCTTCTGCATCCAACCACTTTTGCATTGTATATCTGTTTAGTCATTCTTTCATCATACATTCTTTCCACATGCCCGAACCACATAGTAAGTGGTTTAGTATAGTAAACATGGTAAGAATATATATTTTAAGGTATACAGCTTTGCTTCCGCCGTTATTTTTCAAAATTTAAAGCTTTATTGTTAAAATATGATTATATTCACTTGCAATGATCTTAGCAATTCCTTTTGACTTTGACAATGAGTCCTCATTGAGGAAATGCTCTAATTCTTCATCTTCAAAGACTTTTGATTCCACCATTATGTCGATTTTCTGCGCAAAAATTACCGCTCTTGAAGCATTGAAACCACTCATGACATGTTCTTTCGCCCATAGCAGCTTCACAATAAGCGTCTGAGAGCATTCGGTGCGCCTCAGTCGCAGATTTCTTAATATTAAAAAATAAATTAACACTTCCCGAAAATGTTTAGAATTCGGCTTATATGTTGACATCTTTATTCGAGAATAACTAAGATGTATGACCATATGATGTAAACACAAATTTAAAATTGATGCTATCAGGTTATGTTTACAGGATACTAAAGAATATTGCAAGTCGTCTCTATAACCTATGTGTGTACTCGACTTCTACTTGTCGCTACGCCATCTATAGAAAAAACTGCGGGAGCAAAGATATATACCTGATATCAACAATGTGATAAGAGAACGTTGTGGACTGAAAAAAATATTGTAATAATAAGCGTCGAGGAGACGAGGAAGGAATATTTTCTTATTGTATGAATTTAGCACACAGGCAGATGGCCCACCTGATGGAAAGCGGTCGCTATCGCCTATGGACATTTGTACACCAAAAGTGCTACCAATGTGCTGCTCCTCTTTAGAGGAAGGCTGAAACCTGTTATGGCGGCATACTCTAGACCAGAGGTGGTAGAGATCCAGACGGCCATTAAAATGGTTCGGACATGTGGGGAGTATGAATGAATGAAGGAGATTAACTAACAAATTTATAGTATGACATTACAGAAGGACATTACGAAAACTTAAAGACCAAACAGGGTAGGGTTTTGGTCACTATCACATAATTATTAAAGCTTGGCTCGTTTTTTTGCATCCCATAAAAACAACCTTTTATACCCACCCCAAAATGTGTCACTCCAAACAAAATTTTTTAGGGATAACATTCCCCGATCTGGAGACCCTGGGGCCAAATGCCTAAATGTCTACGGAATCCTAAAGAGCTCAAAGGATAAGTTAGTAATATAACCCACATTTTAACTTCGATGTCAAGGTCAAGAGGGTTCCAATCGAAAATTGGTTCAACAATTTGGCCACAACGTACTCCGCGGCATCTCCCACCAGAGCGCACTTGTGAAGCGGGATAACCTGCCTACAACTTTTTAACCTTTTTAATAATGTTTATAATCAAATATCAATCATAAACAAAATGTGCATAAAGTTCAAAATGCCATTTCCCTGTTATTTGATCTCCTATGAGAATGTTACAAGCTAAATTATACCTTGGCGTGGAAAATTTACGGTTTCAAATAGACAATGAATGAGGAGCAACCGTGCCGACTCTAATTTAAATAAGGTAGTCAAGTGCGAAAAGGACGGAATGATTTAGTGATGTGCATTGAAAAGAGATGTGTAATGGCGATGTTGCAACGATATTTAACAAGTGATGACATTTTATCGATATCGATTTTGTTATTTTAAGATAGACAAGTCTGTACTATTAGGAATGGTATAAGTATAACTATCTAGATTTTGGGCTCGATTTCTTCATCTTGTTGGTTTTCTCATGCAGCTTGTAGTTTTTTAGGCATTAAACGACACTTTAATCAAACTAGCTTATTTTATATTACTTGTAATATACTATACTCATAATATACTACCGCATTCAGAGCATATTACATCATTTTTTATGATTAATTTAATAAGATTTAATTAAAATTTCTATTATTTTTGAGGACAAGGAACTACAAAAATGCAAACAAATAAAAATAATTATGTTCTCCTACATTTATACAAACCAGTAATTTCGATTCCTACAACTACAAACTAGCATTATGCCGAGCATGAGCTTAGCATAATGCTGGTTTGTAATAGAAATGTTGATCTGACGTTAATATTAAATATAATTTAACCTTTTAATTAACTTTTATACAAGTCTGAGTGATTTGGTTAAAATCACATTGTTTAAACAGATTTAATCCAATAAGACTTTATTTCGACGGTAATATAGATAAACGTGGAATAATCTCCTTTCAAATAATTATTCTAATATTTTAATCTTAAAATAGCTAGTAATTTAACGCTATATGATTTATTTTTATCTGCCTTATATTTTAAATAATTTAACAAAATGGATACATGTATATTCTGGTATATGTATATAAAAATATCTCTATAACAAAAACATTGAAAGGGTATCGATAAACATATTGTTTACAATGTACATCCCTATTAATCCAGATGGCGCGGACAGGCGCTGCAAGCCGACAAGTCGAATTCGGCTTGTAAGGAATTCCTCGCGTCGGTCGCCCGCGCCTCGCGTGACGCATGCGCCTGCGCACCGCCTGGGAGTTTTAGGGATTGAAGAAAAGTATGGTATTGCAGGTTCCTAGGTCGATTAGTTTTCTCTGTGGCTTCCTCTGAGTATTAACTTAGAAATGTATCTATTAAGAACAATAAAAAATAATTTAATAACATAATCGGATAGATGATATTATGGTCCAATAAATATTATCAATATTTAGGAAATATAAAAAGACGGAATTTAAAAAACCATATTAGCATACTACTTTTAAAATATCATGATAACAATAATTTAATCACTGTTAAACAGTAATTAATGCGCTATTAGATTCCTTTTAATTAGTTCGAAGTTAGATAGTGTGCCCTAAATATTTGTCCTTTCTCTCTTTTAAAACAAGTTGATTGATATACTTATGTAATAATTGAGCTTTGTTTTATTTTGTTATGCAATCATTTAACAGGCGATATACATAGCGTAATTTTATTTGTCTGTCTGTACGTATAAACTGTGGTTCCAATATGAAAAATTAAGGTAGGTGTATAAAATATTCAAACGCCAACAAATCCGTCGATAAAGCCACCCCCACACGGCACAACCAAAAATCGCTGGTCATTATCCATACCGATTTAATAGTGTGAATTGGTCGAGCAAGCAAACCTCGTCCATCCACCTCGGCAGCCACAAAAACAATTAACACTCAAGATTTAAGCTTTTACTCGAAATTTTTGAGTTTCGTTGTAAACGGGGGCGGTTTGATTATGGTTCGAGTAATTAGGAACGTTTCTGTCCATCTCTGTAACAGATTTCGTAAAGTATTAAAAGGTATGATAAGTTTTAAGACTATACAGGTTGTACTGTGACTGTTATACTCTTTGCTAGTTCAATTCAAATAAAGAATGCAACTGCAAAAAATTAGGTACTATACGAAAATTATGCATGTAATAAATTAGTAAAACCCTTCATGACTGTTCATTTTTGACTTCTGATTTGGATGAATCAACGAAAGTGATCCATAAAAACTAAACTTGAATCATTCAATGTTATTGGATACCATCGTATACTTTCAGTTCTGTGCTTTTCTATCATATTGATTTAATTGGGTTGACCCGTCTAATATCAGCATTATGGACACAATCTGGTAACATGAAATACGTAGAAGTTACATATCAATAAAGACTACTATTTCAAAGAAAATTATCAATATAGCATCACAATGGGAATTATTTTTTAAATACCATTTTTCGTTGATAACTTTTACTTAATTTTTGAACGCTGTGTTCATCTTCGTTCCAAAATTTAGCCTACCTCGACCTTAATTATGATTTTTTCTCTTTATAACATTATAAATCCTATTTTGGCTTACGAGGCTTAAACTTCCTCGATCTGTTATAATTCTAGATTTTCACATCTCTTCATTACTTATCCATACTACTGCTGTCCCACTTCTAAGTTGTTCCGTCACTGCTGAGGATCATGACGTTGATAGCAGTGAACAATTGATTTCCTACACTGTGATCAATTTTGAGCACGGTGGAGCACCATGTCGCCATGACCAGCTAGTCAACAACCTAGTCAATCCACCTATTTGGAGATCTAACCACAAGGTCTATTAAACTTTTGCAGTGACCCCAACTGTCTCCATCCATATCAAACAAGTATAAAAAGTAAATATAAAAAGTAAATATAAAAATATAAAAAGTGTGATAACACTTTTTATCAATATTTCAGTGAAGATGCAACCTATAAGATGTCTCTTATAGATTCCTGTATTAGTTAATCCATTTTCATAACATCACAGATCTACCTCCACATTATTATCTTGGTCGAGTATATTCTTTACTGACTCAAGATAAAGAAAACCCTCACGTGTTATTTATCATTATACTTCAATATGAAAGTCTACGTTCCTAAGCTTCTGGTAGCTACCAGTAGCCAAACCAATGTTTATACAACCATTAGCACCTTTTGGGCTCTAAACGCGCGTTCAACTCGGGGATGTGGGCAGGGCTACCGTCATACAGAAATTGATAACAATCAATGGTTTATTGCTGTGATATATGATTTCGTGGAATTTGAATTGTAAAATTTGATGAGGACGCTGTTTGTCTTTTGATAATCGAAGATGAGAATATTTTTCACCGACTACATGCAAATGGCGATAGTGTGCGTGGATGATGGAATGATCAGTCACGAGCCTGCCGTCATCTATCATATTCGATTCTGGTCTTATGCACACTTTGAGTGTTTACCATAAAATAAAGCGTTTGCCTTCGTAAATTGCACGAACTATGCTTTAATTGGCATAGTAGATGTTTTTGTTGCGCCACAAACATAAACTATTAATTAATCTGTACACCGTCAAAGATCCAGCAATGAACAATTATATTTATATTTACATTGATGTAGGTTTAAAATCCAAATTTGTCATGTCCATCCATCTCTCTTTACATTTCACGGTCATATTGCTCAGAAACTATTAGTTTAAGGCTGCATTTGGTTGTTGCCTCAGCTATTGACGACATCAACTGGCGACCGAGATTTTATTCCATCACGTGGCGATAGGTTGCTACCAATTTAAAGCGAGTTGTCAACCACCATGTTCTTCTCGGATGTGATAAGAAGCATTTGGCGTTTTATTCAATATACATACAATCTTTGTGAGATTAATTTTATTTGTTAATCTTTGTAATACGTATAGATAGACATAAACTATTTATAAGATTGTTTAAATTTTATTAATAAATATTTACTGTTTAAGACCGATTAACTTTTGCACAAGTTGAGTACATTTGCGAAACTGGCGAGTTAAGTCCTTTTCTCAAATAAGTAATAATAATTTGGCGATTTAGTACATGTCTGTCTAACCTATGATAAGAGCTTATTCGTAAGTTAACTAACTATTTAACAAATGTAAATTAGAATTTAGTGATGAACACGTCCGAAAAGTTGCCGCGACCAGAGTCGTGCAACAGTCGCGCGACTCTGTCGCGCGACTCTGTCGCTGAATCCATTCGCCGCCTTTTTGACACACTGATCGGTAGCCCTATTCTTTACAATAAAAACTATTTTAGCGTCCCACCGAATGGTCGGCCATTGTTTCTCGGGCTCAATTTATGGCCAATGTTTATGTTACATTTTAAAGTAAACTCAATGCACTATACTAATTAAAGGAATACGTTTAATTTGAGTTGTGTTCTTAAACGACTGGTTCCGTAGTTTAATTTCGTGTGTAAGTAAAACAACAACAAAGGCTGCGACGTAATTCTAACCAATTTACGTGTTGATAATTTTATTTTATATGCATTTGGGTTAGTTTATAGTGTTTGCTGTGTACAGTTTTCTTGTGTCTGTTTTGGTGGAAGAAACATATCCACGTTGCCATTAGAAAGTATACAATATGAAAGAGATACAAAAGTTGTCAATTTTTATTATACACAAAGTTTAAATGAAGATGATATACAATGAGCCTGTAATAGATAAATATGAAGAAAAATATCTTTTAGTGAAACAAGATGCTGGGGACTCTCTTACTGCTTCTTCTCCTTAAACTACGATTACAAGTGTTGAAGAGGTGTACATAAAATAGGAAGTGGATTTAAATTTTCGTTTATAAATATGACTTTCAAAAAAGAGAGTGTCGGGATGAAGGTAAGGAAAGGAATACTCCGGTGGTTCGGGCATGTGGAAAGAATGTATGATGAAAGAATGACTAAACAGATATACAATGCAAAAGTGGATGGATGCAGAAGTCGCGGAAGGCCACGACACACCTTACATGATCAAATTGATCGTGTACTAGCAGAAGGTGATGTCAGGAGCCTTAAGAACAGACGAGCGTGCATGACAAGAACTATGAATGTCAAAGAAGCAAGTGAGGTGTGTAAGAATGGGCCTGTGTGGCGCTCTGTTGTTCGTGCCTACCCCGCAAGGGACCTGGCGTGAAGTTATGTATGTATGTACTTTCAAAAAACATTCTCCACTGGAACTTTAAAAAAAATAATAACAAAAGTTACTAGTGTAAGTGAATATCAGAATGTCAAAGATATGAAAAATATTTTACAACTGTCATATAATTTTCTTGCAATATTCTGTAGCATTTGGGCACGTTTCCAACTGACAGCGATCTAGCACTAGATTTTATAGTTTAACTAGCTGTCCCGGCAGACGTTGTCCTGCCCTGAAGAAATAACATTTTGAACCCGATTGCAGAGCCACCTACTGGATCCAATTGTGAGATAAAAACTATCCTATCTTTTAAGTTGGATCAAACTGCACACGGTGTGCAAATTTGATTGAAATCGGTTGAGTAGTTTAGGAGTCCATCGCGGACAAACATCGTGACACGAGATTTATATATATTAGATTTTATTTTGTGTATATATAGTTTTATTTAATTTAGAATTCAAAAAACACTTTTGTGTTCATATAGATTTCTATACCATATTTTTGTTTATAATGTAATTTAGTTTTAATATTTTGACATGAATTCGTGTATTGTACGCTTAATAAGGCAAAATGTATTGATAATAACCCACATTGTAACATTTTGTGTACCTATATACATTTTAGCAATCAATTTTTCGTTCATACAAACTTATGAATTTGAATCAAAACGCAAGTCTGATACAAACTGATATAGTTAACCCATATACACGTACTTTTCTAAATCTTTATTTATTTAAGGGGGTTTTTCAAGTAGAAAATGTCACCCTCGTTATTGCTCACAAAAATAAATAACAACGTAACATTAATAATTAATCTCTGAGATTTAATCCTAAAGCAAAAATTTTAAAAGCGGTGAGGCCAGAATACTGTTAAAGAATCCTAAATTAAATGACTAGCTCCAAATTTGTCACGTCTTTGAGGCTCGACGCGCCCACATTCTGTCAAAATGTGATGGACATCTTCTGGGGTCCTTTAGTGTAGCGAGCGAGTTGCAAACTCGTATTTGGTAAAACTCTCGAGTTAGTAAGGTTTGTTTTAAAGGAGATGTGAGTTCATATCCTAGCCGAAAAGAATGCACTGCTAGAAAATATTCTGGCCTTTGTATATTGTTGCAAATTATCACATACTGACGGTGAATGAAAGAGGCATTCGGTGTGTCAAATGCGTCAACATATCTTGGAGAAGCATGGCGCGCATACTGTCCGTGTCCCCATAAATGGGAAGCCCAGAAGTGGGATGTTTATGGGCTTGCAATTATACAGTACTAATTCCTTTTATTAACATGACTAAGATTTTAACCCTACCTTTGATTTTCACGAAGTTGTGTAAAACTCATCCCACGTACGAGGCAGACCCACGTACGGTGGTTACGATTCGCCTCAACGTGCCATCGCTCTATGGTATTTTTATTAAAACAAAGGTTTTTGACTTCTCCAAGTTACACGCTGAAGCGGGATTTCAAAACATTATTGGCGCCCTTAAAACTGTCATGGTTTAGTATTGTCGCTTATATAGCATGAATTTTACAATTTTTGGCACACAATAATCGGGCATTCTGTCAATAGATTAAATGAGTAGTTTGGCTACAAAATACAAAACATAAGCATTCTTAATATTTCGATTAAACTGAAAGAGTACGAATGGTATAAGTATTTATGTAGGATACTATAAATGATTTATAAATCTTCGAACTCGTATATTAATTAGATTACAATAAAGTAAAGAAATATTATAATGCTCGCCTGAGAATCTATCAACAACCCGTTGCTACGTAACCACCATCCTACATTTATATTTACAGCTTCTTCTACATTGAATGATAATTGGATCGACCAAAACAATCGATGTGTGGATTAAGCCTTATAATAAGAAAAAAAATGCAGAAGTCGTAAGACTGTGAGCGTTATCGACCCATCGCCACGTTTGAAATGAAACGTAATTGCCTCCGTTTTTATTTCTATATAACAGTAAATAAAACAACAGATGGCAACAATCTTACTATCGTGTCACTTATAAAATACTTAAAAACTATTCGTCGATTAATATTTAATATATGGTCGTTAGCCTATTATTTAAACAATAATTAATTATAAGTATGATACGTAGTAATAAGTAGCTAGACTAAAATGTATAATACTCCACTTCAAGATATTGTTATTGTTATAAGATATTTAATTAATAATGTTCACAGCACATTTTAATTGTACGTGCCCTTATGCCCTGAAGCTTACAATCGCTTAAGCGTTTCACTTGAATGCAGTAAAAAATAGTTCCCAGTAAGTTTTATATAGTGAACTTATCATACACGTTCATCACAATTCGTGTGCCAACTCAGCGTACTCCTTCGCTGTGTCAGGCAACTGTCGCAATACAACAAATGGTGACATCATAAATATGCTACGAAAATGTAAAAATGACCAACTGCTTTCTGTTCAGAGCTGAACATAGTTGTTATTGATCATTCATTTTTTGAAATTGTATTTTTTGTTGTATATTTGATAATGTACGAGCAAAGATTGTACAATTTGTTGCAGAGATAAACAAGTGACCAAAGGGCTTAAATCCACACCTTTCTTTCTTATAGACTTCTTTTTTCACTTTTTATTATTTTCCAGTGAATTTGGGGCCGACACTGTATGTGTTTTTATTCCTAATCTATTGTTGGTTGGAGCACCAACGCATACGTACTTTTGCCAATGTCACCAAGGAATAGTTAGAAGTAAAAAGAAGTGTTCATCTGTAGACTGTTTTATACGGTTTGTGAATTTTTGTGACTTCTTGTTCCACAATTTTCCATAGTGGGGTGTGTCCCATCAAGAATGTGCATGTCATCCTTTGCAGTAGTTATCAATATTAATGGATATTATCCATTAATATTGATAACTACTTGCTTTAAACACGATTTTTTGCACTATCTATTTTTAAGCTACCAACCACTAAAAGAAGTCGTGTAGCGTATTTTGCATTAGGTTTGATGCGTACATCTATAGCTGTGAGCAAATCGCTACATCCCCGTTATTGGACCAAGCACCACAATAGTTCCCAGTAAGTGGTATCTTATGTATTTATCATTCACGTCCATCTGTGTTCGTGGCACACCACACCGTCTTATGAGAGAATTCGTCTCATCTATGGTGACGCAAGAGATGCTGCTAACATCGACGAGTACAAGTTATGAAGTCTAAGAACCGTCTTCTAAATCCATGTTTATGTCTAAAACGACGCTTGAAATGAATTGAAATGAAATATCTAAATAAAAAACCATTATCTAAATTACAGTATATGAAAAGCTAGGGAAATGATTAAACAAACTACCGCAAATGAGAGCACCATTTAAAAATCGGGTCACAAATCTCAGAATAATCGGTGTACATACATTAAAAAATCTACAACAAATAAAAACTACATTTTTTTTGTATTTTCTGTCAATAAATCCTGCACTAAGAAAATAATAAAAAACTTGACATTGTAAAATTTCTAAAATTTAAATTGTTATATTTCAAGTCTAACGACGAAAAATTATTTATTCTACAATAACATAATACCTTATATTGTACATACGTTTTGTGCAATAAATTATTCTATTGCATTCTAGAGAATTATTTCGCTCCGTCAAGTTTTAAGCCTCCTATCCCCTTCGGATTATGCAAGATATATATATATACATATATATATATATATATATATATATATATATATATAGGCATTGTCCTGCCCTGAAAATGAAAAACCTGGAATCAGATTGAAGTGCCACCTGCCTCATACAAACAAATAAAGTTATTTGTCAATTCCTGAAGCGTATAAGAGAACAAACTTCACTTGTTTGCCAACGTAACATGTAACGTACAATTGGTACTTAGGGTTTAAATACGGAGGAAAGAAGCTGTGGGTTAATATCGGGATATAATATATCGTTTAGTTCGGTTCAGGAATTTACTATCGATCAGCGAACACCGCATTGAAATCGGCCCAGTAGTTTTTACTTAAATCCCAAAGAAACAGGGAAGCATAAAAATGTAAGAAACAAAAACACTACACTTTTATAATACTATAGATATTCATCATCATCCGAGCGTTAAATCCCGGTTGCGTTCGGAGCGTTCACTCCGACTCCCAGGGTCCGCTTCCCTACTTTTTCTACTCCACTTCGCGCGTTCTTTAGCATCCCCCGTTTTGAGACCATAGCATGTCATCCTTCACGACGTCAAGCCAACATTTCTTGGGCATTCCCCTTCGACCGGGACGTGGCGGAGGCGGCATAGATATTTGTTCCCCACATAATTAGCCGGTCTGCGTAAAACGTGTCCGTACCAGCGTAAGCGACACTCTTGCAGTTTGTCTGCTATGTCACGGACATAATAGTATAGATATTATGTGAATATAAATATTGGTAACCCGTATTATATACAAAATAATAATAACATTGTAATACCAGTGCGTTCTGGTACCTTGACTTAGAGTTACTTTATCAGAATTGAAGTGACGTCTGTCTGTGTAATACGTTTTACACAATCTTTTATTCATTATTTTACAAATCATATTCCAGAACCAATTAATAATAAATATTGTTTCTTTTCACAGGTAAGGGCCGAGATAATATCGCTTTCGTAAGGTAAAGTAACACAACGGCAGAATAAGGAACAAAAGCTATTTTGACACGAAATCACAAACTGACAACACAAAAACAAACTGATATTGTATTCGAGGCACGTAACGTGTGAGTCAGGGGTTTGAGATGCTTTTTTCATTTTAGGGTTACCTATCTCTAAATTAAATACAATGTGTTCCTTAGCAATGTGAAAGAAAGTTTCTTTCTTTCTTTTCTTAGGAGTGTAGAAATTTTATACCCTTTTACAGTTATTACAATTTTGCTTTTGTTGGTGGTGACTTAGTTCGAAATGATGTATAGAGTTCTCCTAGGGAGCATCCATAAACTACATTACAATTTGGGAGGGGGGGGGGGGTTGGTAAGTGGGTCACTGTGTGACATTCAGTGATCAAGGGGTGAGAGAGATTCAAAATTTTTTACGTCACATTTCAAAATCTTATATCATTTTTTAAACTTTCAACAACACGACATTTGAACTATTAACGTAATCATAGTATTTTCAATTCTGTCTCTCTCTCTTCTCTGTGTATTGAAAAAAATATATCGAATTCCAATGTGATTTTTTCACTGATCGATAGTAAATTCATTGTAATAAAATGTGTGATATTTTTTATGTCGGGAATTTTACCGGGAGCGGTTTGAAGTTGGCTCGGGTGAATAAAAATTAGCTTATTCCACTAAAACGATAGCTTACATTAGTTTTTGAATGCTGCGCTACTTTGTGTACCGGGAATCCCGCAAGAAATTCAAATCAAGCGTGTACGAAATCGCGAGCATATCCTAGGCTTTTTATAATATTTCATACGGAACCATCGGATCTTGTCCATAGCTCGCATCTGACAAGTTTTTTGCTTTAAGTTTTTCAGCTCTATGTGTGGGGATTTTAATTATTTTGTGATAACTTCACGGTATTGCTAGAAACGAGCGTGAAATGAATCTGAATGTATTTAGAACATATTCTAATAAATATATTCTGGGTGAATTCTGAATTGTTTATTATATTAATATGTTGTCCGGTTTGGTGAAATAAGGCTTACTTATAATCCTGGCTTCCTTAGCTGGATCTTGTACTGATTCGTTCTCAGATGTAGCCTTTAAGTTTCTGATCACTTAAAGAGATAATAAAACCTTTTGATAGCTCTTTGTGGAGGCTAATGAACGCATAATTAGTTAGGTATCTATAAAACTGTTTTCGTAAAGATCATTTACCAAATAAGATGGTATTTATCTAAAATCTATCATCTTCGAATTTGCAATTTAAACGATACAAACGTTCTTATCTTGAGATCCATAAAAATAATACATATCGAGAATATAAGAAATAACTTAGTTTTAATCCGAGCTTCGGCAATACAGCAGCTAATTTGCAACGAAGTAACACTAAAACCTGTATATTACGACCGCAATAACCATCCTCTATGTTCTTAAATTAAGACTTAATCTACTTTATACATTTTATATGAGATACTATAGATATCCGATCAGTCGCAAAGGGTGAATATTTTGTAGAAGGTATACCTGTATTAAGTAATAGAGATGTCACGAATAGTGATTTGGCCGAAAACCGAAGCGCCGAATATTCGGCTGCCGAACGTTCGGCGTGATAGAGTGTGTATTAGTGTAGTAGTATTAGTGTTGAAGCAATAATTTGTGATGTATTTATTAGGTTTTTGCGAATGATAGGTAGGTATAATTAAAAGTATGTTTTGATGGTTCCAAGTTGGCGGGTTTAAATATATTTTGTGTGATTCTGACAATCTAAAAACAGACCGAAATCTAATATTCACATAAGAAATTCATTAAACTTGCCTCAAATCGTGAAAAAAACACAAAAAAAACTTCTGTATTCAGCCGAACACCTAAATAGTTAAAAAGTGGCTGAATAAGTTGAATACCGAATAGCAGCCGAATATTAACATTTCTAATCTATAACACACACCTGTATGAGTAATATTACTACTAGCATTTCACATCATGATATTCTGTTAATCCGTGCCCATAGATTAGTATAATAATAACGCCTCTAAGAAAAACCTTAAAAACGAAAATGAAATGAATATATATATATATATATATATATATATATATATATATATATATATATATATATATATATATAGTAACTAAAAAGCAAAAATCAAATATTTCGTGTTTCTTTTTTCTATATATATGGGACCATTTAAAAGCTTAAATGAATTTAAAACTGTTAAATTTTTTGTTGAAAAAAATAATAGAATTATTAAATACCATTTAGTGTCTATACCAGTTGGAACAATGAAATGATATTTTATGATTAGGTACCGTATTATCAGATTTGATTTACAACATGGTATTTGTTTTGAAATCGTGGTAATACTTCTATTATATTAGTAACTAGTTGTTAAAAGCTACAATCGATATGCCGACAGCAGCGCCACTTACCGGGTCCAAATGTGTACCTACTCAGAAACCTTCTCTGGCTCATGCACAACAACTTTGCTAAACATCATCACATGATCAAATGTATTGTTTACGATTATATAAAGGACATACAGACAAAAATTCATTTTTATATACAAGGGAAGAAGATTGGTTTATGTATGTTAATGTACCACTGGTGATCTCCCGTGGTATAAAATGTTGTCTACATGTGCTACAAGGTCATATGATACTTGCAAAACCCTTAACGCTAAATTTGATACCCCGAAATCCACTTAACCCTGCGCGCGCGCTTTCATACGTCAAAAACTATATATATATTGTTTTCGGACCAGTGAAGCGCGGAAACTGCAGGAACGAACCGAAATTGATATTTTTATAACTTTTGGTTTAATATTATTTTGTGCAAGCTTACAACTTTGTTACTTTACAACTCTGAAATAGTTAACCATGGATCGGTGCTTTTGCTGATTGAAATCGAAAGTATTGCTGCGTTGACGTGTCTATTGTTAAATGCCATAGAGAACAATGAAGGTGCTCAATACTCTAACATGCAAAACGAAAAATTTATTACTGTTTCAATATCTTTTTTAATTTTATTAAATATTGTGAATATGGTCTGTTTTTGCAATAGTATATTTTGGCGTGCATTATAGTGTTATCTCTCTCCTCTCTCTCACTAAATATTAGCTGTTCCTGAGACTTCGTCCGCGTGTAATTTTTTTGTCAGATAAATTTTTTAATAATTGTTTTTTTATATGATAACAGTATATACTTTCATATGCATATACTAAAAAGCTGTTATTTTGACATCTATTTATAATAGATACTTCGATTTTATATTTCTGTACAGAAGATTGTGATTGATAAAAATTATAAAGCAAAAATCGTTATATTCACAAATCTATCACAACATGTCTAGTAAGCTTAATATATTAGCACAGGTTGTTTAATATTGCACAAACTTAAATAACCTTAAAAGGATTTTAATGTAGTTTTCTTAACTTAACTTTGGTTAAATCTTTTTCTGAATTTAACAAAAAATATGAATGATAAACTAAAGTCTTAGAAATTCGCCGGAACATTATCAAGTAAAACACTTTGATATCAAAACGAAACTATTTCCCGAAAAAAACCGGTTGACACGATTTGAATAACTAACATTCCTCTTATGTCACTGTTAGAACATGGCCTATTCAATAATTCATATCAAAGTACGTGCTAAGACTCGTATTAACACTTCAATAAAAGAACAAACAAACAAACTAGGTGGTTAATATTCTCAACGTGTAACATTGTCAAAAGAACGATTTCGTGTTTTTTTGTTTCGAGGTTTTTTTGTCGGTTTTTGGTGCGTTATGTATGTGGTACAACACTAGTACCGGCCAGTTTAAAATGATATTTTCTGAAATACATTTTTATTAATCATTTTAAGGATTAGACGTGAATATCCACGAGGCAAGATTTTGTGAAAAAACAAACAACTTGGGTAGGAACTACAGCTAGATACCATCTTCAAGTCGTACTGAAGTTTGTTGTACTTCCCCACTAATTTTTCTTAGAAACTTCTTTACTAGTCATTGAGTGTGGTGAAGATCTTGGTCGGACCAACGAATCCTACTGTGGCTGAAGTAGAAAGAAAGTCGCTTTTTCTTTCTGCATAAGTGCTGAATATATTTTTTTCTGTTAGCATAGCTAAATAGAAATTGAACAGAAGTGTATATATTTACACATTTTCTCTTTATTTACAACGAAAGACTAGTAATAATAATAATAAAAATAATGTGAGAAGTAGCTTCGGTGAACCTGCAACCCACCTTTCTACACCCCTGAGCCACTCACACCCATGTTGCCCCTGTTTTCTATGGCATTTTTCGGGGCCCATGCAGGGAGTGGCGAGTCACCGTCTGCCAATTTTTCCATGTTCCCTGAACTTTGCGACGGGAACACGCCATAGTTCCCATATTCGCAGACCCCAAGTACCACTAGCAGTTCACCCCAATAGCCCGGTACTTTTTGTGCTCATTTCCCACAATAGTCCTACACTGGCCGGGGCTTGTCCTTGGGTGAATTAATATGATGTAGACAAGGATAATCGACGATCAGTGTCACGCCACATTTACATTAATTTTGTCAAGGGGCCTCTACGTGTTGGCCTTCCATGGCCCCACAGAAGCCTTTGAAATTTCCAGGCCACTTTTATGGCCCCTGGTCTCGAAAGACATGTCTTTATTTCAGACAATACACCTGTATAAGATCACAACACAAAATTTTACAATTAAACGTTTACATTACATACTAGCGTTTGTGCTTCCTTTCTTTCCTTCCCTTCCCTACACCCCTTCCCTTCCCTTCCTTCCCTTCCCTACTACTCCCTTTCCCTTACCTACTCCCCTTCCCTTCCCTACACCCCTTTCCTTCCTTCCCTTCCCTTCAACAGCTCTTCAACACTGGCGTCCAATCGAATCAAATGTAGTATCCATTTAAGTTCATGTTCTTTGACAGGAACTATACAAAAATAATGAAATGATACTATCAAACTCGGTGTCCGTGTACTATCAAAACGACCACACATGACAAGGGGTCTTCTTAAACTGGTCATCTTATAACAGCGTATCAATAGGCTAATAAACATTTGTTCAAGTGGTATCGCGTTGAATACTGCTCGAGACCTGTCTGCAAACACTCTACTATGGGATGTTGTTACGGTTATCAAAAAGATTCTGATGGTATGGAATTTTAATACATGAAGATAGTTATGAAAACTTTTATTTAAATTAGTTTTTGAAACATATTACCGTATCGGTTTCTTAGGCCCCAATTACACTACTTGTTATCATATAAATATGATCTCAAATCAGTCAAATTCTTTGATCATATTTAAATGATGCTGTTCTTCATTTTACATATAACATTTATTATCATATAAAAGCCATGCTTTATCAATATCTAGTCAGGAGATACTATTAAGATGGCTAACGATTTAGCCGTGTTTATCGTTGCAATGAGAGCAATTTTGTTAATTGCATTAGAAAATGATAGAAACGATGAAGAAAACAAAAAAAAACTTATTTGGATCAGCTCTTGGCTAACAAGGCGATCAGAGAGAGACGGGTCCATTACACCCTAGTCGAAGAACTTAGATTGAAAGACAAAAAGTCATACAAAACGGATGATATGATCATATTTCTACGTTTTCTGTCAAATATGATCCTTAACTATGATTATAGAGTATATGAATCACACGTAGATATTACACTGCCATTGGTTCTTCATATTGTTACGAGCTACAGTACTCGAATTAAAATGCCATTGGAATTTCTATAGAATTGATTAGAAGTATACAAACACGTATGACACAGGTACAAATATAACTGGACGCAACCAGTACCTACAAACTGCACAATTCAATAACACGCGCTAAGTCCGTCACTATATCACTTATCGAATGTACCTCTTGTTCGTATCGCAATCCTTGCTTGACTGTACAATAACAATAGAATGTTTTTTTTCTTAATTACTAATGTTAAACACAAAGTAAACAAAAGAAGTCCAAATGCGAAAAGATAATAAACCAGATTTATGGCAGGACGGTGTGCATATTTAACTTTATCGACATGTAACAATATATCAATGACTCTTACTTCTATGATCATATTTCTTTGATAGTATAAGGCTCTTATGCATTTTTTGTACGTCATGTAAATGACAAAACGTACTATTTACTATAACATCGTTTATGTACCTATGTTTTTGCAAATGAGGGTTGAAAAATTTGTTTCTGATTATAGTTTTAGTATTTTCATAATAATCAGTACATTTTTTCAAATAAGATTTTGAATCGTATCACCTCAAATGGCTGATGCGTTGCCCTAGGCGCAAGCCAGCCTTGGTCACGCGAGACCCCAATTAACCCTTAAAATAAAATAATTGATAAAAATATTTGGCTAAACAGTGATTAATTTATTTTAACCATCGATTAAATGTCTATGCACAGTAGCCTTATTTATAGTATTTACCAACTAAATTAATATTAATGGTAAAATCAATATTTAATAAATTCGATATGTGTAATTGTGGTATTACAATAAGTAAACCTTCGCCTCATTATTTAATTAAAATAACATCTCTTGAGTGCATGACGTGTAATTGTCCATCCCTTTCCTTCCTACATAATTCCCTATATTTGAGCCAAATATACCTTGCTCACTGGGTGAGAAGAAATCGAGGAAAAGAAAGGAGGTAGTCCAATTGTGCTCTGTGCGTAAATCGAAATCTAATATATAAAATTCTCGTGTCACAGTTTTCGTTGCCATACTCCTCCGAAACGGCTTGACCGATTCTCATGAAATTTTTTGTGCTTAACCGGTATCTATGAGAATCGGCCACCATCTATTTTTCATCCCCCTAAATGTTAGGGGTAGTCCACCCCTAAATTTTTATTTTTATTTTTTAGACAAAATTTTTAATTTCTATTTTTTTATGATACAGCATTAAAAGATACATACAACCCTAAATTTTCAACCCTCTACGATCAAACCCTATTTTTTACCGGGCAGGACGACGTCTGTCGGGACAGCTAGTTAATATTACAAAATACTTTAAGTAAAATTGTGTAGTATCAGACAATAATAATGGCCAGAAGATATAATAACATAGAAGCACTGTGCTGTCCAACCACTTGAAGGAGATCCGATGATTTAGTTCCCTTTGTGTCCTTCCAGTTACGATACACTGATTGTGCTTAAATTTTTTTTATTAAAATTGAACCAAAGCGTAAACATACGTTTATTATTAAATAGTAACAAGATTAAATATATTTCTATACAATTAAAATTAACATATCTTTCTTAGGAAAGTTTATGATAACTTAAGTTGAATGGATGTGTCAACTATAAAGTTCAATTTGAAATAGATTGTAGAAACATTTTACTAAACTTTATTTGAGACAAAAAGAACTGAATACATAAATTTTATCGTCCTGCAACATACATGATTTCGGACATATTAAATGACATAAAGTATGATATATTGTGCATAATAAATGTATACAACATAATTTATACTAATATATTATGATTAAAAAATATTATTATAACTTCAAATACAAAGAAACCAATTATATTATTTATTCATCGCTCTCAAAAAAATATGAGTAATGTACATATAACATTTATGAAGTTATATAACAAAAACATTTTAAAAAGATTTAAAAAAATGATAGCATCGGGTTATAAATCTTATACTTAATATAAGAAAACTTTGATATACAAATATAATGTGAATATGAGTTTAATGAAATTCTTATTTTTATACTGTTACATACCGACAGAGAAACGCGTACCTGTTTTATTGTCCCTCCCGCATTCGGAATTCTTTTGTTTACTTCGTATTCAAAATTTGCAATTAGACAATAGCCTATTGTTTTCGAATTTGTTGGCCGTTCCCAGGAATAATTACCCAGGTGTGCAAATTACTGTTTCTCGGAAACCCCAGTGCACACGGTCGATTTTTGTATATAGTTGGTATAAACAATGCCCGAACGGAGGGGTGGGGCAGTCAAGCGAAGATTCGATACAAGCAAGACGTAGATTTGATGAGCGATATAGTGACGGACTTTGCGCGTGTTATTGAACCGTACAGTGTGGCCTGGTTGTATCCAGTTATATTTATACCTGTTTTATACGTGTTTGTACAGTTCTAATAAACTCTATAGTTATTCCAACGGCATTTTAATTCGAGCGCTGCGTAGCTCGTAACAATACTATAGTAGTGGCCCGTGTCGGCTTCTCACAGGTGGTTTAAGCTTAATTTTTTACACCTTAGGTTATATTATTGAAGTTTTAGTACGGATCTGTATTTTTTTCTAGTAAAAAATATAGCCTCAGGGATAATGTGCCTTTTTAATAGTAAAAGTTATTTTAGAGACCGATCATGCACATAAGATTTTTTTATATCTTAACTCTGTATTACTTCTCAGGAAATGCAATGCCTTGGTGTGCAGGTGACCAAATCCGCGTGAAAAGTCTTAGTTAAAAATAAGAGATCAACTAGCCTTATTAAGACTACGAGGATCCAAGTTCGATTCCCAGTAAGATGGATGTTAGATATCACCACTACAAAATATGCTCTGGTCTGTGTGTTACTGACTTCGACCCCGTGATATCCGTTTCATGTTAACCACACATATTTAGTTCAAGAATACACAATGTGTGTGTTCGTCGTGTAAATAAAAAAAAATCTATATGAAACAAAACCTTACATAATTTAGAAAATTGAATCATTAAAACATAAATCATAAACATTAGTGCGTCGACTTATAACGTTTAAGAAATATCGATAACAAAATAAATATTTAAAATAAAAACATCGATAAAAGATGACACATTCTCATTATTATGCATTGACCGTTTAAATTTGATAGCAGCTAAGCACATTTTGATGGATAGATCTAGATACTACATTATAAAAGGTTAATTACATTCAACGCCCACATACTTGGTACGCTCCTCACCTGGAATTTTTTATTAATAATTTAAGAAATTGAATTACGACTACATTTTGAGTTTCGCACGAAATCTCCGTTTATTGAAAAATATAAAAACTGAACAAGATTTTATTTAAAAATAATTGACAACTGACTTATTAGGCGCCTGCAACTTGTTTATTCCATGTATTCTATAATGGTCGGTTGGTTTTTCTATACTGACGGACTCATAAACTGCATCAAAGTAATAGACGACTTTGAAATAAATATTTTTACCAAGTATGCAAACTTTCTATACAGATTTAAATTGAAACCTCTAGATTGGTTCGTGAACGTTAAAACAGCGTATGGTCATATCCTTAAGTTTAAGTTTGTGTGCTGGAAAGAAACTTAAGACTTTTTTTGAAGAAAAAACAGACATTTAAGGAAAATTGGTTTAATTAAAAAATTGGTTTTAACAATAGACACAAACTTTATGCAAGGGTTTGTTTATGTTTTAATAAGGTTTACCTCCATGTGCCCTTATTACGGATTCTAATCGGTTCCGCATTATATATTCACCTGGCTTACCACGGGTTGAATTTTGACATTACTTGTATGGAATTTTTGACAAATATTGACTGATTGTAAGACTAATGAACGGTTGTAATTGTAAATCATTGAAAAAGTTTGAAGGCTACATTTTGTTGACATATTGTAAATCTCAATAATTGGTGTAAGTTCAGGGCTTGTTAAATTAAATTGTAAAGAGCAAAAGGTCACCACTTTGAAGAAAATATAGGCATCATTCCCTTATTGACTTAGAATAGGTCACCAAAACTTCGTTGGGATTTTTGAACACGTCACTAACAATGCCTCTACATCATCCGAGCTTTTGCTTAAAAACCATGGTCCTCGGCGTTTCTTGTTTTGTGACCATTGGTACGCATGTCATCCTTCATGATGTCAAGCCATATTTTTAGGTTTGCCCCTTCTACCTGGATTTGGTGGAGGCGCATTTCTAGATAAGTTTTACCCACAAAACTAGCTGGTTCCGTAAAACGTAATCGCAAGCGTGAACGACTCTTGCATTTTATCATGACTTACAACACCGGACATGACTAACGTCATTAAAAAGTATTTCCGATCTTTACTTAGATAAATGATATCTCTTCATGCCACATTCGGACATGGTAGTGTCGATATAACCAGGCAACTCTTGCGCCGCCACCCCAGTCTTCCGCGCCCTTGAGCGAAGAAAGACGCGTGTCTCATTTCAGCTGTGATAATAAGACATTTTATAAAACGTAACGCGTATGCTATCCTAATATATAGTATGAACTCCAGCCGGCCTGCAAGGACCCTGAAGAGTGCATGATTGGAGAGGTGGTCTAGGTTTGTTACGTTACACAGTGTGCGAAATACACACAATACCGACGAGCAAGGACCGACCTATAATACCTATAGTCCACTAGGCTTATTGCCCTAATACAAATTTTGGACCTTCCAGCCGGATGAAGCCATTGATCGGATTGGCAGTCCCCATTTTTCTTTGCATCTACAATGATGCAATGAAAAATGATATAGACCTTTATGCTAAATATTTCTTTATAGACCTAGTAGAATCCGAAATATACTACTGACATACAAACGTGGACAGCTGGAAGAACATGATGATTTTATTAGCGTTTTTGCCAGAATGGTTCCGGAAGTCTGGCTCAAATCGTTCCACACCATAGGATGCTTTGGTGGCAGATGATTTAAAGACTAAAGGCTGCTATTTTTTTAACCATAAGGTCGCATTATCTACTTGTGTACATTAAATTTAGATGTTTGCTATTAGCACTAAACGTTTTAATTTAACGTATTTTTTGTGGCAATAATAATGCGTGCATGGTCTTCGTACAATCGTAGATAGAAAACATTTACAATGGTTAATAAATGTCATTACAAAAAATGCTTTACATTTGAATAGTGTTGTGCAAGTGATCCAGTTATATCGATAGGTACGGTCACGCCCCCTATATTTGTTGCATTTTGACAAGAGTGACAGATCGCTCACGCCTTTTTACAGCCTAGAACTTTTTGTTACCCAATGTTTTTGCTAATCTAATTCGTGTTTATTAATATGAAGTGAGAAATTATTTTGATCTCAAACCAGGGGGGCATGTCATGCTTTTAAAGGTGAAAGTTTTGACAGACTTGATTTAGTGGTTTATAATATTGATCATGTTTTGTTTTAAACGGTTTTGCTATTTAGAAAAGTTTTATGAAAGCACTTAAACTCACATCCTGTCTGTTTTATAGAAATCTGCCTGATTTTTATCTGTACTCTAAATTCAATGTGAATTTAATTTAAATCAGAAATCGATTTAATTAAGTGTTCTTTTAAAGTCGTATCTAAATTGTAAGTTATTTAGATTTACACGCAATATTTATTACTTATTTGTGTATTACAAATATTTAATATCTACAAAGTGTCTAATTACGTTTAGAAACTAATGTTACTAAATTACTTTAAATACAAATTAGAAAACCTAATCGAATTTGTTCCCAGGGCGTATATGTTTATTGAGTTATTATCTATAAATATTAGTAAATGATTAGCATGTATATATTTATAAGAGGCATTCATATAATAGAAAAAATGAGTATCACGTAACGGGGACGAATGATGAAGACAACTGTCACTCGGACCGTATCATACACAAATTGATGTAAAAAGCTGAGCAGACTGTGCGTCTGTCCCCATTTTTCCCGTTTTGCAAACTTGAATTTAATCCAATTTTATCGTGTAGCGACCTAAAATTATCACAATACCAACTTCCCAAATGAAAGTACTACAACTTTCTGGATGAGAGTACTTCTACCCGGAAAAAGAGTTTGTGTGGAATACGTGTGTGAAAATCACATGAGCGTAGCGTGGAACGCACTAGCGATTATGTATTTGTCTTATTAATAAATTTTTATATGCTTCAAGAATTCTTTTATAATCCATAATGTCATATTTCTAATACTTTGCGTCACCAAGAATGTAAAGATACATAAAAACTGGTCCAACATCAAGTCGCAACCAAACTAGATTTTTAACTATCTAAAGAAACTTATTAAAAGCTTAGTTTATTCCACGCTTTTTTTTGCTTCAACATAAGTGACATAATTGGTATGCAAATTAAAAATTAAATAATATTATGTCATATAGGTCGTATGTTTTGAGCACTGGCAATCTAATTTATGACTTATTTTTATAGTATTAACATGGAAATTTGCTTGCGCCATTTTGTTAGGAACGGTTGTCTATATTTATTAAAAATGTTAATTTTATATGCCATAGATGTGGTTTATCAGAAATATGAGAAGGTAAGGGATATGCTCTATCCCGTTCAGAGCAAGATCGAGTAATTCGTGGTATAAATGTAGTAGCCCCGTGGAACGTGTGCCTTGTTTGCATTCCAGAAGTTAAGATTTGAGATTTGGAATTTACGATGCACCTTGTTACACTTGGAAACTAACAACGTGTGGTTTAGAAGTCATTCATGAATCTGTCTATCTTTTCATTATAATTTTTGTAACATTATTTGGTATTCTTAATCGGTCTATTTTTTTAATTGCTGAACCATAGCAGGCCAGCGGCCCAGCTGTAATGGAAAGTGGTTATCTTCGCCCAAGACATTAGCAATGCTAATGTGCTGCCGACTCTGAAAAATAAGATAATAAGATAATGGAGCCTGCACGGAGAAAAATTACATATTTTAAGCAAACAAATTATGTAATAATCAATAGGCAGATTTTGTACTCAATAATACACAGATCGGATCGGATATCGCCTATATTTGATGACTAAGAAAAAAGTCACTAAAACATCATTGTCATTTTTGTATTATCAAATTTCATTAATAGACACCCGTTACTTTTTGGAACATACTGGTCTATACAGTCTATGACACACATACAGACGCATATGGTAATATTTTAATTTTCTGCCAAAATGCCTACAGAACGATTAAATATAATACATACTTTAAATTCGAGTTGGAAATAGCAGAAATGTTAGAACTTATACATTTAATTATCCTTTTTCTCAACAAATAGATAATGTTTACATGCAAAAGCTTTCTCTGTGACGATAATTGAAATTTAAATATATAAAATGATAATAAAACCTAAGATCAAAGGGGCATATGATGCGAGACGTCGTAAAAACAAAATTATTATTGCCTTGACTCGTGTTCTCGAGAATGTTGGCTACGACTGAACCTATTTAACTTCAGTGCTAATTACTTGGGCTTTTACATGTAACACCGACTCTCGTCTGGGAATTGATACTTTTTATTTTACTTAAAGTTAAAAGCAAGGTAGTATTCAAAAGCGGTAAACACGTTTGCCATTTCATTCCTCAATATCATTTAAATCAGCTTATAAGTGTCTCATTACTGGATTCGGGCCTTTCCATTTAATTTCGATCGACATCCTCATGATGGTTCTTTTGCTACGTAGATAGTACATGGTGACAATAACAATGTACGCATTAGGATTAAATTACATACACAGACAAGCAAATCCAAGTGCAATGGTAGCGTGGATAAGTAGTTCTCACCCAAGAACACTTTTAACTATCCTTTTGAGAGTCGCAATTTATGTCTTATTTTAAATAAACAAGATTCGTATACAGTAAAAATATATAATCGGCTGCCAACCTACCTGTGATGCGAGACAGTCTTGTGCATGGTCTGTATAGTATATAGAGTGGATATATAAAGTTTATTAAACACTTCATATCTTAAGCTCTTAGTAGAATGACATTTGCTCGGTAAGCACTTTATCATATTGTATTCGAATAAATGACTCGATACAAGTTGACAACATCAGTATTTATTTTAAGTTTTTGAAGTGACAAGGTATATTAGTTGTTAGTTTTATTGAAGTTTATTTATTTGTTATAATAATTATGTATTACATAATTACGATTACTTTTATTAATTATTATTTACTTTTTATTTTTTACATTAACAAAATTGGGTCGTTATGGTCTTACACCAAAAGAAAGGTTTGCACTGAAAATCAGCGTTGTGTCGGATATAACTCCGGCACAACAATATGCTGAGTGCAAACCTTGTTTGCTGAAAATGCTGCGTACAAATTCTCAAATAATGTTTTGTGTGTAATAATGTGTAAAGAATGTAACTACGTCGCTATTTTTCTCAAATAAAGTTCTTTCTTTCTTCTTTCTTTCTTTCTTTCTTTCTAGGACTGGAATACTCCATTTCCATGTCATTGGTGCGAGCCGCGGAATGCTTGACCACCGAATCACTACTACACAAACTACCACAGTCGCGAATTGTGCCTTTTCATTCAAAACCTTGGACTAAGCAACGTGTTTTAAAAAAGTAATAGTTTTTTATTTATTTATGACTGTAACCCGACACTATGACAGCTAAACAGGAACTCAGCAAAGCGTTCACGGTAGTCGCATCGTGTTATGTCAGAAGTGTCGACGTTTTGTTTTATATCGATAACATTTGCATACAACACTAGTTCTTCGTTTCTAGTCGTATTTTTTTAAATTATATTTAGAACTATATTTTTTTTCAAACTACAAAACATCAAATTGCATATAGTGTCCGCCTATAAGTAATTACTGCATTTATCATGTTTTTGAAGTGATAATTTCTTATGGGAGGGTAAACCGCTTCGTTTCGTAACGCGTTACGGCGCCAGTCTGTCTGCATTCCCTTTCTTTCGCGCAAGTTATCACATGCGTTGGGCGTCCCGAGACGCACATGTTCTTTTTTATAAAGCTATATACATCCATGGCGTTAGTGTAAGTAATTGTTGGTAATTCAAATAAATAAAATAAACATAAAATATGTGGTATGTAGTTCTAAATAAATAGCTTTCTTTGTCTTCAAATAATCCTCCACGGCGTCACGTATGTCAAACTTTAAAATAATCAAAACGGAAGACGTGGGAGTGTCTTATGAGTGTCTAGCTCAAATCAAGCTATTGAAGGAAAAACAACAAATTTTGCAGGTACCTTTTTATCTCATAATGCCTCTGAATGCTCGCATAATGTCATTGAGGTGTAAATTTCAAGTCGAAATTCCAAGCGTTATTGTCGGAGTATGATGAATACAACATTGTATCATCGCTTGGGGTCGTAGAAACAATTTAACCGGCCGTTTGTGGTAGATAAGCAATTGCGCCTTGTGTTATTCCGAATGAGACTTGCGGCTATCCTGTCTGCGGTGGTGGGGTTCAAGGGACAGGCGGTTGCCTTTGCAATGGAATGATTCAATTTGCGTTCCATGAACGGACTCACCTTAGCAAGCCTTTACAGGGTCTGGTTCATTACATGTCGCACTTTTTTTGGAAAATGAGTTAAACAATAAAACATATTGTGTGTGTGCAATTCACACGGCAGAAGAGAAATTTCAGAAAAGCCTACGAGAGATTGAGATATATAGATAATTGTAAGGTTTATTATTTTTATAATATTTCTACCAAGTTTACTAGCTGTCCCGGCAGACGTCGTCCTGCCCGGTAAAAAATAGAGGTTCATCGTAGAGGGTTGAAAATCTAGGGTTGTATGTATTTTTGTATGTTGTATCATAAAAAAATGGAAATTAAAAATTTTGTCTAAAAAATAAATAAAAAAAATTAGGGGTGGACTACCCCTAACATTTAGGGGGATGAAAAATAGATGTTGGCCGATTCTCATAGATACCGGATAAGCACAAAAAATTTCATCAAAATCGGTCAAGCCGTTTCGGAGGAGTATGGCAACGAAAACTGTGACACGAGAATTTTATATATTAGATATACATATATACATATGTAAGATATATTATAACACATATTATTCAGATTCCCTGTTTTGATATTGAACAAAGAACACGAGGCTTATGATAACTAAAATAGGAAACAAGTACTCTAGGTTCAATTTGATTTATGAACTTCAAAATTTCAAAATATTTCCAACACTATCTTTATGAGTATAAATACAAGTGTTAAAATAAAATGGAATTTTATAAAATGTCTTACATTTACCAGTATATCTACACGTGCCACTTTAACTAATTCTCCTAAAGCAGCCAACTTAGGCCTCCAGTTCTCTTGATTAGGTGTCTGTAACCTAATTAATGTGGTCAAGCGTGGGGTCAAGTCGTAATCGAAAAATATAATTGCTCATCAGTAAAGTTTGAAAATTATAACAATAATAGGCTGTGAATATTTTACGATAGGGTACATACGGGCTGATATTCCAGCGAGCTTTCATAAGAGAATAATGCAGTGAGTCGACGTTTTTATTGCGCGCATGTCGCTAAATCCATAATGTGAAATGTTTCCAGGTGTCAGAAATTAGCGATATTTACCAGAATTTATTACGGTGCTAAAATTGCAATTGTGATTGGGCTGGAAAATTTTCACCGCTGGTTTGCGCTGCAATATGAAATTATATGCATGCTAAGTGCATGTGAAAACTATAATGTAATTCAACTCTAACTGAATAGCGCATTCCACTATTTAATGACAATTTTATAGTGATCCTAATTGAATTTTTAAATTGCTGTCACTTGCCACATCGAATATAATTTAAGAATATTGAAAAAACGTTTCCATACACGGATATGCACCATGTCTGTGCAGAAAAGTTCCACGAATTTACTAATTTTATAAAATATCAACATTAACATATAATTGACTTTTTTACTGCTGCTTCTAAAGCTTTTCTTTTTATAAGCTTCTAAAGCCTAAAATTTGAGTAAAGGTGCGATATATATATAGTGATGGCATTTTTAAATAATATGCTGCGTGTGTTTTTTTATATTCATTATCGAATTTGTTGTTTTCTGAATATTAGAAAGTTAATAAAACTACATTTTGATGGTTTTAAGCGCGGATTTCGATAGCTCTATCTACGTGGTTCAAATTTAAACGGTGTTGGCGGATAAGGCATCTTAATAACTTTAACTAGATAGATAAATAACTATTTATTGTACACCGTTACAGAAAATTTATTGTCTAAAAATATTCTAAACGTGTACAATCGCTTATTGCTAAGTAGCGATGCCTAGCTTATCGTAGAATGATGGCACTTCCCGATATATCTTTTTTAGATGTTAGCTTTACATACCGGTATGATTTTATCATCGCGACACCTTTTCCGAAAGTAAGACATTTATTTAAAATTTACATTTGCTATTCATTTGCAACCTGGCAACATTTTATGCTCGGTCTTGTCTCACCGCGAACTTTAGGTTTTCATATTTCTCTGTTTATTTGGCATTGCCAATTAGAATGCTCGTAAAAACTTTGCCGCCTTTACGGGAGGTCTTGTGTAATTGATGACACACCAGATTATATTACAGCGAGCTTTATGATCTATTTTATAAAATTTTAATACATTACAGTGATCTATTAGAGCAGTTGTTTTGAAGTTTGATTAATGTGTATTAACTTTTTTACGTCTGCATGTTACTTATAAATTATAATCAACAGCCTATTGCGAATACATGTCATTGGCTTTCTTATGTTAATTGTAGTTATCGGTTCAAATATATGTAGCTGTAGGTTTTCTATAAATAAATAAATAAGTAATTATTCATAAAATATATTTACTAGGGTTTTACATGCGGCTATGCCCGCGACCATTCCGTCCTGTATATTTGTCATCTGAAGCTATAGTATAATAATGAAATTGACTAGGAATCAGTTTGGGCTTTCAATTGACTATTTTAAATAATAACTAGCTTCTGCCTGCGACTTTGTCCGCGTGGAATAGTAAAAAAATAAGTTAAAAATAATCCCCCGACTTTGAAACATTCTTCATTGGTGCTTTGCTCTTATTGGTCTTAGCGTCATGATATATAGCCTTCTTCGATAAATAGACTATCTAACACTGAAATATTTTTTTGAATCGGACCAGTATTTCCTGAGATTAGTGTGTTCAATCAAACAAACTCTTCAGCATTATATTATAGTATAAGATAGAAAGTGCAGGGTGTATTTCGAGTTAAGTTGTTTTATATCATTCCTTAGTATCTTTCTTCTTCCATGATACCTATAATAATAGCCCATAAACCTCCCCAACTAATGAAATATAACTTTGTAATAGTTACCTTAATAACATATTTAAAAATCAGTTAACTTATGTTTTGTGGAACTTTAAAGCGTTTGACAAAAGTTATGGTCCATGGAAAATGTCTGACACTTATGATACTATTTTAGACTAATATTCTAGAAAACATATATAAAAAACAGCCATATAAATTTAAGTTAACCTTTTTTTTTTATACAGGGGAAATCCGTTTGAGGATCGTAGGCCGCGCGAGGGGGAAAGGTCGCGGCCCGTATGTGGGATTCGCCAGGTCGGGGTGGCACTAGCGCCCCACGATGGGATGTGGAGAGCTATTGCCACACCACGGTTAGGGATACCCACTAAAACCCCTGTCCGATCCCGAGCGTCCTTTGTCCGGGCTGTGGGCTCGCTCGCGCATTCACCACCAGCCCGGACGGATGACGGCCGGCCCCTTTGCGGGCTGGCCTCACCATTTTGTGGCCGGAGATCTGGGTCTCTCCGGCTCCTCTTCCTCACCGAACGAGGTGAGAGGGGGCGCGCGGATCGGCGCACGTCCCTCCTCTCCGGCCTTAATGTGCGGGCGGATCCGGTTTCCCCGCCAGTCGCCCGCACGGCCGTAGCCTACGGCGGCTGGAGATCGTCTTGCACGATCCTCCGACGCCGCCGCCGGCTCTGGCGGGAGGGGAGCGTGGTGGTCTGCTCCCTCTCCCGCTCCGCCGCCTCCTTTGCGGACATGACGGTCTCGCAGAAGGAGGCGGCTGCGTCCCACGCGTCGGCGCTCCCAACCATGGCCTTCACCACGGCCGGGAGGGACAAATCCGCCCCGATGGCCGCGACGAGATCTCGGCGCTGCTCGTCCCAGGCTGGACACAAAATTTAAGTTAACCTAACCTAACTGTTATCAATAGTTACCTTTCTTACCTGGTACCTGCCCAGGTGTCACAAGGTAAGCTCTACAAGTACGCAGGTATTCAAAGAACAGGAGACGAACCTAAGGTGTCATCTGTGTGAAAATAAGTTAGGTCTGATCGCTCGATTATCTTGTAATAATCAGAATTGAATAAAATCTCGAAATGCTTTTTAAGGATTGATTGCAAAATAAAAAGCTGTCTAAATGAAGCCTCCAAACTAATCTAAGTCAATATGAATAAGACAGTGAATATTTATAATACCTGATACAATTTTATTCAAAATTTTGTAATCACTTCTTTGCTCAGAAAAATTAAAATCTTTTTTGTAAAAGCATTTGCCTCCTTCGAATCGGTCAGATTGAGTACAATGCGCGTATTATTGCGATTTTACATGTTTTTTAATTGCTTTTGTGACTGATTTACGATTTTGAACTTCGCATTTTTGGTATGTTTAATGTTTGAATGATTATGTAAGGTTTCACACACGCTCTTGCATATTGTAAAGGAACTGTCAGTATTTTTATAAATCTCCCTATATCTTGCTATCCGTTTAACTCCTTGCAAGTTAGATTATTTCTTCCAAAGTTATGGTACACAAGTTATCAGTGCAGTAACGAAGAAAGAATACAATTTCATGCGGCCGGGCGGCGTTTTGAAAGAGACGGCAAAACAACCCACAGCCAGGTGGTAGGGTACCTATTTGACCGCCTGGATGGCTACCATCCCTGGTCTAGAGCATGCCGCCATAACACCTAGTCTCCCTTCTGAGAGTGGCAGCACATGGGTGATATTATTTTATCTTATACTAATATATAAAGCTGAAGAGTTTGTTGCATATTTGTTTGTTTCTTTGATTGAACGCGCGAAATCTCAGGAAGTACTGGTCTGATTTGAAAAACTGTTTCAGTGTTAGATAGCCCGTTTATCGAGGAAGGCTATATTCTATATATCATCACACTAAGACCAATAGGAGCGGAACAGCAATGAAGAATGTTTCAAATTCTGGGTTTGGAAAACAAATTCCACGCGTACGACGTCGCGGGCACAGCTAGTATGTGATTTTTTTTATAGTTTAACAATAATTAAGTAGAACATCATGCACGCGCCTTTATGTTACATAATCTCGAAACGGCTATAAATAATATGAATGAACAGTGCAATTCATAAAGTATTAAATTTCTGCAAAGAAGATTTATTGGCTATCTGTCAGAGTTAATATTATTTTTTCGCGGCTAATAATTTTAAACAATTTTTATTTGTTCCTCGAATTATAATTTTATTTTCAAACGTTCGTTCTTAGGCTAGGTTCCCACTATACCGGACCGGTAGTTTTGACGAAGCTACAAAACAATGCAATCAGTATGAAGCTGTCTACACCAAACTAGATGATTGAAAACAACCCACTGGCATTTTGTCCGATTTTTTTTTATTACTGCGAACCTTCTGTAAAACTTCCGAAAAGAGAAGTACCGTTCAGGAGTGATTACCATTCATTACCGTTCGTTTTTTGCTTTAAATGGCACCTTGTCATCTTATCTTATCAGCTTTCTCCCCACATATGTCATAAATCATCTTCCAATGCTCGTTATCCAGGCAGAAGCACTTACGTCAATGATATAAACTTGGACGTAATCCGTAATATAAGTACAGAAACTTCGATTTAATTGTTCATTCATCGTGTATGGAGGTCTGATTATGACTGAGTTGTGTTCAAAATATTCGTTGGAGAAAATCACGTGGTGTCAACTTATAAAAATTGGGTAGATTGGGATACATTTTGAAAATAGCGCTAAAAATACAGCAGGAATAAAATATAAGTTACATTACTTTAAATATTATTATTTTGACCGTTATATTCTTGTACACGTTGATATTTCCGTGAACCCTAATATAAATAAATAAAGCACTAAAGACTTGGGGTTGTCTGGAAGAGATCGCTTTTTAGCGATAAGACCGCCCTTTGTACATAACTAGATATAATTTTAGTCTTAAGTTCATGTTTGTATTGGTGTACAATAAAGAGTTATCTATCTATCTATCTAAAGACAATAAGCGCTAAATAAAATCTAAAGAAACGAATTTCATATTGACCCCCTCCTCCGTTCTTGTCAAAGTTGGTCACATTCGTGAGACTCTGCCCTGCGTAGTGTTACATGACATATTTTCCAATTTCACATCTAGAAATTATTGTGGATGGCCCCTTATGGCGTTCACAGAGACGAAAAGCGTTCAATCACCGAAAGCAATATGTCTATGTGCATATGTTTTGCTGGTTTTCTCGTCGGCTCGGTCTAATACGACCATTTATTTCCGGGTGCCGGAAAACTGTTAAACTGCTGATTCTGTACAGTGTGAACGCGACCTTAGTGGTTCACTAACCGGGCGTCAGAAATGTTAATGTACCGATCTGTCAGAATTATCTGAACATGAAAAATTGTCATTTTTTACTGTCATAAAGTAAATATATTGTCGTTCTCTTCACTCTTAATAGAGTAACTATGATTTTTTATTGATATGCGATATTATTTAATGCTTCAATACTTTTACTATAGCAATACTATACTACAGCATAATTAATATAGTTATCATGTATAAAAAAAAATTGTACTGTGCATTGTCCAAAAACTAAATTAAAACATAATTTTCACAAACAAAAAGTAAACACATCAAAAATGCTCTCGATCTTTGTAGGTATAATTAGAAAGGGATAGCAACATTTTCGTCATAAGTATGTTAGAGACAGAAGAGCGGTCGTAAGGTTGCATTAAAATGACAGCTCGCGGTCCAATGCGCGGGCGCAATACGACACTTTATACTCCATAATTTTATACCTTTAATACGACAAACTGTGAAATCTACGTAAATTATTGTTCACTAATCATTCGTCTGGGTTTTTTCTGCATCGAATTGTTGGAGAGGTTTTTAACGGTATTTTATTTAATTTTCAACGTAACATTTTGAATAGAATAGAACATAATAATTTATTGCTAGAAATGTATGTGTACATTGGTGTTCTTTTGTGATAATTGTCTCAATACATTTTGTCTTATTAGGCGTGCAATTTTCAGATCAAACCAAATCAAATAAAATTACAATTATTGAAATAAATACAATAATGATTAAATAAATGAGATAATACTAACTGTCAAGCAAAGTATTAATTAAATCATAATACATAATAATCAATACAATTTATCACTTAAATATTCCTCGATTTTATAATAACATTTCATTATTAAATATTTCTTTACGTGTCTCTTAAATAATAATGTGGAGTTTTGGCTTCTTTATAATGTCAGGTAATTTATTGTTTATTACTGGTGCCATACATAATACACTTTTTTGCATTAGTGTAGTTGGTTATAATTGTATAATAGTAGTTGGTGGTAGTCAAATTTGATGGTTATCATTTTTTATATACCTGACATCTGTACCCGCGGTAGAAAACAGAAGTTATCTGCAGTGAAAACCAACCCCTATAAACAAGTGGCATTAGTGCTAAACGAATATAATAAAAAATATATATGGGAATGACATAATAATATTGTCACGCTAAGTATTATGTCAAGTCAGGAAAGATTGGACTTGTGTACAATATTTAATATTTTGGCCTCTCCTGCTTTTTGAGACGCTAGAACAATGTACAAGTTTGTGATGAACTCATTGTCTGTGGGGACGTCATCACATCAAAACACTGTCAGAGACTCATTTAATTTCACATTCTTCTGTGAGCGGGCGGTTTCCGCAACTCGACAACAAAGCGCCTTTTTGCGAGGGGGTTTACTCCGTCCAGCCCAGCTCCTGCAGGAAGTCCACCAGTTTCTTAACGTTGCTGAAGACTTGTCGGAGGCTACCCGGAGCTCTTCTTTTGCCTCCAGGAATGCTCTGCACAGGGGGCTGTCGGTGACACCTATATTGAAAAGATGTCTATTAAAATTGCCATGTCCAATCGCTGCACTAATAACTAGTCTCAGCCGGGACCGACTGAGTCTTAAGATATTCCTGGTTCACTCGAGGCAGTTCCAGCCGGCCTGCCTCGAGTAAATTTCATATTAATTTTGTGTTTAATGTAAATTATAATAAATTAAGAAAAAGTACGATGGGTTTGACATAACCGAAAAGGTTCAAAGCCCCTTTAAAAAAAGACATAAAAGTATTGTGTCATTCCCATACACTCCATACTATTCGTTTAGGACTAATGCCACTTGTCTATAGAGGCAGTAGTACCAATGTGCTTCTACAAAAATCTTTAAGCGGAGAGCAATTCGGATATTGAAGCAGATAATCGAAAAGAGCACAAAATTAGATATTTTCACGTATCCTTTATGGAAATTCAAATTTGGAATTCTGATTTTGAAATCTAGTTCGACTGCACACGTACGAGTGCAGCGATCCACCGCGAAGATTCCCGAACGGCAGGGGTCCGGGAGTAATGAGGCTATAACAACAGCGATTTGATCGGTTCTTTATGTTAAAGAAATAAATTTAACTTTTCTCGAGTCATAAAAGCGCCATATTTATCGAGATGCATAAGTCGAACACTAGCGATTTGTTTATGTTGATGGAGTACTATACAGCGTGTTTCATTTCAAATGACAATAAATCATAACTTTAGCGGTCGTACTCCATACAAATTTTTTGGTACTATTAAATCAACCGTAATGTCAAAAATAAAATTTTGAAATTTCCGAACAAATTAATTACGATAAAAAGGGAATAAAAACAGAACAATCTTGTAAATATTGGTTCGCGAGCGAGAGCGTAAGAATGAACAACTTCCGCGTTTAATGATGAAGAGACGAGCTGGCAACATGATACATTGGTCACTAACCTACCGATTTAGATACAATAACTGATACATGTTGTTGTAATATTTTGAAATGAAAAATGAGGTCCTGTGGCTAAACCAAAGAAGTTACCTTGATTCATTTTTGTATTTGGGCAGAGTACGTCATGAAGAAAACGTGGTCTGATTTATTGTCGTAAGGTCTGAAACACGCTGTATATGTAGATTTAATAAAATGTTATTTTTTTCTGTGCAGTTGTGCACACTGGTTTCATTAATTATTAAACTAATTGTATTTTTAACAATGTTTCAATATGTGTTAATATTTATTGCATTTAAGTCGATTAACATTGCAATTACGATGTACACATATATAATAATCACATTGTAGTATACAAAAAGTAGTATTTAAATAGTAATTATTATCCTTGTACTGCTATGTAAATTACGAGCACACTTGTCACGATTCTGTTAATAATACATTGTAACACCAAAGGTGCTACAAATGCGCTGCTAATGTGTTAAGGGAGACTGGAACCTGGTCACTAATGCCGGAACACAACTCAAGGTTGTTTTGACAACATACTTTAGACCAGGGGTGGTAGCCATCCAGTCGGGCAAATGCCCTACCACCTGGCAAACCACCTGAGGTTTTCCCGCTATTTCTCTAGCCCGAAACGAACGGTCCGTTCGATTTATGAGCGTTCGTATCTGGCGGCGACGTACCCGCTAATTGGTCGGTGTTCGGCGCAAAAGTGCGCGCGCGCATGCGTACTAAGGATACGTGCGAAACGCACAACTCTCCTCACTTTTTGCCTGTGTATCGACGTACTACGGCCACTTTAATAGTATTGAGATGTAATAGTTAATGGCGTTGATGTTGACTCAAGTTTCTATAACTTACTGTCCATGCTTTTACCTTATCATTGGTAGAAAACTGACATTACTTGTATGGGATTTAGGTCACATTCTTGTGAGGGAAAGATTGAATGCATATACTATAACTGATTTTGTTTTTATGGCTTTTATATTTATTTATTACACACAACAGAATACAACCATAAATACATACATCTATATATATTTTTAACACCATTTTAGAAATATTTCTAGACATGTGAATACAGGTACAGCAATTTTAATTCTATGACATATGTTTCTTGATTACAAAAAATAATAATAATTAGTATATGCCAGCGGAATTTGTTGCTCTGATCAATCGCTTAAACATTCTAGTTTTACCATTAAATATATCTAAAATGGGATTATCGCTAACCAGCTCATTATTTGTTGTAATAAGATGTATTATTTTTGTAGGCTCGCAAGTCAAATGGTGGTGGATTCCGTCTTCTGTAATTCGTATTTATATTAAGGCAATTCAAAAGATAAGGAACATTGAACGACTAATTGACCAAACTTAATAATATTTTAGTACGGCATGCATGGCTCACTTACCCTTCCCTCTATTATCCCTTCTATCCCATTCCCTCTATCCCATAGGAACTAAAGGCTGGCAACGCGTTCGCTTCGCTTCTGCTCTTACAAAGATGGTATAGGTCAAGAAGACTTGCCATTAGAGGGGCGTTGCCAGATTCGCCATAGAAAAAACAATAATTACAGTATTTGCTGCTTTTTTTTGTGGAGACTCTGCTAAAAGGAAAAAATGAATGGAGGTCAATTGACAAATATGTCAATAAAATAATAAGACAAAAAGAAGAAGATGAGAAGTGGAAGAAGACAAATGTTTATCTGCGATAGGCTAACGGCACGGACGCAGATAAATAAGGCGTCAGGAAGGGTTTTAGTCGGTTGAAGTCCGAATCGAAGTCCATGAGGATTTCCCCTTGAGAAAAAAAAGTCTGCTGCTTGAAGAGTTTCTTCAATGTTATACTCTTCAAGCAGTATCTTAACTGTAAGCACACGTATTTACATAGTTATTTACCATCGTACTTACGTACGCAACCACGCATTTACCATCTCGTGAAAACTGCCAGATGCTATCGTCTTAATCGTGAGTTTTCCAGATTTCCGTAATCTGTTAATTATAATAGCGCGCCCGTGGCACCCCGTATAATTTAGATACAAAAACTCGATGAATATCTTCTTAAAATTTTGATAACTTTTCAGTACTACATACATACATACATACATAACTTCACGCCAGGTCCCTTGCGGGGTAGGCACGAACAACAGAGCGCCATTTAGGCTTATTCTTACACACCTCACTTGCTTCTTTGACATTCATAGTTCTTGTCATGCACGCTCGTCTGTTCTTAAGGCTCCTGACATCACCTTCTGCTAGTACACGATCAATTTGATCATGGAAGGTGTGTCGTGGCCTTCCGCGACTTCTGCATCCATCCACTTTTGCATTGTATATCTGTTTAGTCATTCTTTCATCATACATTCTTTCCACATGCCCGAACCACCGGAGCATTCCTTTCCTTACCTTCATCCCGACACTCTCTTTCAGACCAACTCTCTTTCTTACTTCGGTATTACGAACGCGGTCCGCGAGCGTCACTCCGCAGATTTTGCGCAGTGCTCGCATCTCGACCGCGTTTACTCTACTTTCGTGCTCTGTATTCCATACCCAACTCTCGCTTCCATACGTGAGCGTAGGTACCAGCACCGCGTTGTGTATGGCAAGCTGGGCCTTCTGGCTGAGGTTCTTAGCGCCTAGAAGTTTACCTAACGCTCCATTCACACTATTCCCCAAATTTACTCTTCTTTCTATGTCAGCGGTGTACCTTCCATCCCTGCTAAAAGCACAACCGAGATATACAAACTCATTCAGTTGTTCCAGCATAACATCATCGACCATTATCCTTGCATTCGTTCTGTACTAATTTTGACTAATAGCCTTAATACCATTTTTTTAGTATTATTCCATTGCGACGATATCGAGAAGATATTGTTGATTTAGCAGAATAAGAATCTTTGACACTCATCATCATCCGAGCGTTATATCCCGGTTGCGTTCAGAGCGTTCACTCCGACGCCCAGGGTCCGCTCTCCTACTTTTTCTACTCCACTACGCGCAGTCTTCAGCATCTTTGAAGAAGATGAATCTTCAACAATCTTTGACACTATCACAGTGAAATCGTATTTTAAACATAGCAACACCAAGATATTGAAACAACAGCAGTGGACTCCTGATCCACAAGGCCTCGACTCATTAACTCAATGGCAATCGAATCGAATTGGAATCGTATGTTTTGCCGGTTTTGGTAGTCTGTAAACCAACCTTCGAATCAATCTTGCTTTGACGGAAAACGATTTAATATAAATTTTCGAGAAGACGGATATTTGACCATCTCAGTCGAATGGATCTTGACTCGTATTGGCATGGTTTTGGTTTGTAAACGATACAGACTCTTTTTGTTTAACTACTCAACGGACTCTAGTTCAGTACCCTTATTTAAAGCTTTATTTCTAGATTTAACTTTTAAAATTTTACACGCTTATTATTTTAATTCTTGTGTGTGACATTAATTAATTTGTGTTGCGGTGTATGTATTTTATGAGTAACTTATATTAATTTATCCTAATTTCAATACTAAACTTATACTAATGTAGTGTGTATCTGTTACATGCTGGTGTTTTTTTTTTTGACTTGACTTTATGTTGTTGGTCCGAAGACCTGACAACTTTACCGGGGGTTTTGGGGCGAGCGCCTTCGCAATGAACTAATTGAGAACGGGCGACGGGTAATATAAAGCCCGAGAAGAAGGATCCCGGCGGATCGGGATCGGCGGTTCGCGGCGGCCTACGCTATCTTACTGCCGTTTCGCAACGTGTTATGGCTGGGAGAGAAGAAACGGCAAAAGAAACTTCCCAGCAACACGCCTAGTCTATCCTGTGGGGGGGCTATGTCTCCTGGCGTCCCTCGCGAGGACGTGGAGAGATCGTGATTGGCGTTGTCTGAGACGCCGCCGTCTATGTCTGTCTGTCGGTGCCTGCTAGCCTGCCGTCCTAACCGCGGGCGGGCTGATCCGGGCCAGCCGTTTTGTGATAGCGTTGACCTTGTCCGTAAGGACATTACGCGGTCGTCGCACGAGAGCCTTTCGCCGAGGCTTGTAATCGGACGCGGACAAGACGAGCGGATTTCGATGGTGCGGCGCAAGATCGAAATTCTTACGCGAGAGCGACGTAATGTAGTTTTTGATAGAGGGAAGCTCCAGATCGCGGTGGAGGTCGACGTTACACATATAGAGGGGAGCACCGACGGCTCTGCTCATGAATTTATTCTGCACGATTTGCAGTTTATTTAAATGGGTAGGCTTGGCATGGCTGAATACCACACTCGCGTATGTCATGATCGGGCGGATTACATGCTGGTGTTGTGAGGAAGTGCATGTGCAGTGTGGGCCTTATGTCTATACTTATATATTATCCTATCTAGTGCCATGTGTGTTGTGTTTGCCTTTCTGTGTCTGGGTTATTAATTTTTAGGCTCTTTGTGTGTCTTGATTTGGTTGTGAGATGTGCGTGTAATGCAATGCGGTGGTAGTGCGCGTTGTTTTCAGTGTGTGTATAAGTTTTGTTGTTTGTTTATTACTTTGTGTGGTGTTTTAATTAATTTTATTTTATTGACACTCTAAACAAAACTCAGAACTCTAAGAAGTAATTCAATTAATTATCTAATCTCTCTCTATCTGAAAGCAGTTTATAATCTACTTAGGTATTGAGGATGTAGACCTACTTATAAAAGTAGATAGTACTTCGTAACGGTGTTTCGTAAATGCAAAAGGAATCCTAATAAAGGCGTAGAAAGAGATTTAAGACGGAATACGACGACCGGCCGGACCTATCTTACGCTATTGATCAGAATGTATTGCTAATACAACCATGCAATTAAGATTACCAACAAATTTCGACCGTAATGCCTTAAAATAAGCGATATATTAACCGGTATAGATGCTTAAGAAGTGCACATATAAATTTGTTAGAATTAGTACGAGACAGAAAATTTAGCACTATCTAGAATTTGTAGTTATAAAACATGCAGATATTAGAAGTGAATGCCTTAAATAGTTATAAGGATATTTTTCAGACAAATTAGCAATTAAACCCATACTTTACTATCCATACTTTATTATAAATTAGCTGACCTGGCGAACTTCGTACCGCCATATTTTCTGAGTTCCTAAAAGACTTTGTTTCATGACACAAAAACAAAATCACCAAAATCGGTCCAGGTGATTAGGAGGATTGTAGAACCTGATCTCACAGCCACCTACCGGTTCCAATTGTGAATCTAAACCATCTTGGGACCCACTTAAACACACACACAAAATTTCATCAAAATTGGATGTGTAGTTTACGATTCTATAAAGGACATATAGACAGACATTCATTTTTATATATCAAGATGAGTGTGTGCTAAGCTTTTGCCGGCCTATCTCACAGCAACGAAGAGGCTGCGGGTTCGATTCCTGGTATGCATGATTTCGAAAACGAATTTTCTCAGTTGACGGCCTGTGTGGTTTAGCGGGCTAAATCTTAGCCGAGCGAACTGGCTGGAACGTAGAAGCTCTGGGTTTGATTACTGACATGGTAAATTTCGGAAACGATTTTTTTTTATTTCTATGGTCTGGGTGGTCCGTTTTATACCTATTACCCATAAAAGAAGCGAAACTTTCTTAGCTTGGAGCTATATAATATGTGTGTTTGTCTGCCAATTATAATTATTTATTTATACTTCTACGAAGTTATAATGCTAATTCAATATATTTTTTTAAAAGAAAAGCTCCCTAATTTGGGGACTGCTAATCTTACTCAAATTTATATAGTACTTTTTAGGTAGGTAGGTGCTTTTTGTCCAGAAAGATAAGATGGTAAATTTTTGCGGGATGAATCGGCATTTTCCGGGGAAGAATGAGGACTAGACAAAAATGTATTGCTATGTAACCAGCGTAAATATATTAAGATAGTATGAAATCCATTTGGCCCGAACAATGAGATATCTTCCGTTGGTGAAGTTATGGGAAAAACTGGTAATACATAAAATAAATAATGAAACCTAAAAGCCTTAGAGCTTTAGAACACAAAGCTTCCATCAAAACGTCAATTGTAAGATATGCAGGTATCGTAAATACAAAAAATCCAAATGATCTTCGCTTCTCAGAGGTTGCGAACAACATGAAACAAAAGGCACTTAAAATTTTTAGAGGTTTCGTTAAAGATCGCTATTAGAAAACTTAATGTGTAAGTCAGGCCTGGAGGCGGTTCTTAATTATATACTGCAATACTGCAGTTTTGTTTAAGCAAAGTAATACTTAAAAATCCTTAGAGAGTTTAAAATATTAATGAAAGAAAATCTTATTTTACTCGTTTTGGCTACTTTGAAGGTAGCATTAAAAACCTTATTGCGTAAATGATCTATGTGCAGATATAACTTCCAATACCTCATCTCCCGTAAAATTTATAATATACCCTTACCGCCTTCCTCCATAGGTCCATAATATATCCATTTATAATACAGTATGCCAAAACACATCCTCCGCCAACGAAATGTCAGCATCAAAGTTTAAACACCAAATTAGTAAATGGTTAAAAACATTAAATTACAGCGACACAGAATATTACCAAACCGACCATAACACTAGGGGCACACACACCAAACACACACGAATTCAATCATAGTTATATATTAATTAATGAATAATTCCACTATATTTAAGTTTCTACAATAAAATTGTGTTGGGTGCCGCGATACAGACCTAGAGTCTAGTGCAGCAACCGCCGCCAAAAAAAATGTAGCCTTAATTTTAATTCAAAATGTGTTATTAACCATATATAGATATAACTATATAAGGCCTAGAAATAAGTTTATATAAATAATTAGCTTTACCCGGAAGACGTTGTCCTGCCCTTAGAAATAAAAATCTAGAACCCAATTGCAGCGACATTTACCGGGACCAGTTAATTGAATAGTTAATTGAAACCATTCTCGAATCCACTTTAATACAAAAAAAAACATCAAAATAGGTCCCACCGTTTTGGTAGACTTTAGCGGTGCCACCTATCGGTAGATCTATAATCTTAACCATCCCGGGACCCACTTGAACACACAATAATAATTTCACCTACCCACCGCATTCTGTCAATTCTTTGTCAAACGTCATAAGGTTACTTTAAAAAGTTTATATTGTCCAAAGCGCTAAGTTTTTATTAGAAATAATTTTATATGGTGTTTAAGTATTCTTAAATTTTCTAATTTTCCGCACAATTTTAGAACCTTCTCCTGACAATGACAAACCAAACAAAAAAAGAATTACCGAAATTGGTCCAGCGGTTCACGCGTGATGGCGTGACCAAGGGAAATAGGTATTCATTTATATATATATATATATATATATATATATATATATATATATATATATATATATATATATATATATATATATATATATATAGATAGATAGATAGATAGATAGATAGATAACACTTTATTGTACACCAATACAATCATGAACTTAAAGACTAAAATTATATCTACTTATGTACAAAGGGCGGTCTTATCGCTAAAAAGCGATCTCTTCCAGACAACCCCAGGAATGAATTGAGATGATAATGGCGACGGTGGTATACGTACGAACTACTTACATTTTAATAATAAATACATAAATGATATATATACATATATGAAGAAATTTATTATATATATATAGATTGAATTTGAATTCAAAGACACGTTTCAGAGTTACGACAACTGGTGAACGGCCGCCCATGGTTAGAATCACTTCTGCACAGCTAGAAAGACAAACCAACTATTACCCGCAAACATTTAAATATTAAGAAAATAGTAAAGCGTAGAAGCTTACGATTTGCGTTCAGACAGTACAATAGTTTTTAAAGCGCTTTAATACTTTAGTAGATATCTGTAAAAGATGAGTAACTATGCTTTGTAGCTTCCAGTTAATAGCACAAGTGAGCATCTAAAATAGTTGGGTATATGATACTTTTTTTCATTAAGTCAGCAAATAAGCAGACGACCCACCTGATGAAAAGCGGTTACCATCACCTATATACATTTGTCACGCCAAAGGTGCTACCAATATACTGCCGCTCTCTACATGATAACTGGAACCTGACCAGTAATGCCGGAAGACAATCCAAGGTTGTAATGGCAGGATATTTAAGACCGGGAGTGGTAGTCATCCAGATGGGCAAATACCCTACCACCTGGCTGTGGGTTATTTTGTCGTCACTTTAAACAGGCTGGCCGTCGGCAGAAAATTATATACTTTCTCCGTTCCTCCAAATATATCTATGTATATAAGAGTTCAATTTAGCCAAAATGGCTACGAAGCAGTAAAACTATAATGAAAATACGAAAAACTCTGGGACTTTATAACAGCTCCCCGTATGGTGGTACTGATGCGGCTTGTTAGATGAACGCATCGCGTTTGTAACTCAAAAGCTGCCAGTTAAAGCCGCCTAGGACAGATTTATTCTTAGGACAAGGTTCGTTTTCATACAACTATAGAATATAGTTGCCGGTTTCTGCGGTGGAGCGATCTCTTGGTCCACCTAGGTCACTGCTATGCAGAGAGGTCTAAGGTTCAATTTTTAACATAGTAGATTTCGCATTAAAAGAACTTTTGGTTGTTTACTATAATTATATAGTCTAGTAGCAATTGCTTCTTCCGAATAAAACTAGGTATGGACTGTATTCATTATAATTATGATATTTATAAATCAACTTAAACATACATAGATAAGTACAGAATAATGGCGAGAATAAGGATAGTAGTTGTAGAGCGAAGAGTCGAAGAGAAGTGAAGTGATTTCAAGCCTCCAGAGCCGTTCTTTATATTGCATGTCCAGTTCAACGACTAGCCGCTAACCGTGTAAGCTATAGGCATTGGTGGTATCCGGTGCGCTGAGATTGGGTGCTCACTGACAGCAACTCTGGTATTAATCCCAAAATGTTTTTATATTCCCTATAAAACATAAGCGTAACTTGTTTAGCTTGGTAATATACTTGTTTTAGTTTACTCATAAACAAATATAACTATTGTGCTATAATTTCTATTGCTTTTGAGTATTGTGTACAAATAATACTAATAAGAAGTTTATGAGATCGTTAACAAGAGTTTAAAAGTGTTCAATCGCCACATTCTGAACACGTGCCTGCCCAAAATGTAAGAAAGTACTCAATACATTTTGTTTAAACCAATTTTCTTTTAAATCATCATTTAAGCGCTACTTGCAAAATTGAGTTTTTGATAGCATTTTCTACACCTACTTCTATAAATATATATTTACTATTTTATTTGAAAATGAAAGTCATTTCGGTTAGACGATCACATTTATCTTAATTATTTAAACTTACTTTGAAGAAAATAATATCGGGTTAATTTTTTTAGATGCACGTTATTGAAGAAGGTAATATCAAATATTTATTTGCAAGAAACGTGTTGTATTTAAAAATTGTATATGATGTAATTATAGGTCATTATGGTATAGTTCCCCGCTGTGTATTCACTATATCCCAACACGCTTGATGGATTTCACTACATTATTGGTGACCAAATTTGTAAGGTTACGAAGAAGGCTTTTGTCATACATACAACCAAAACTAATATGTTGTAATGATAACTTTTTCCCATCTAAAATTAGAACTGTATCTCTAACAAGATTTTTTAGTTATTCCACGGCCGTGTCGGGCTAACAAGCTCGGAGCGGTTTAAGGGCGTCGCTTGAAAAATGCGGCCGTAAACAACGTCTATTCGGCTAACAAGTACGTGTTGTGTTGGCTTTAGAACATTGGTAGTTTGAAAAACAGGGGACCTAAGGTAGCCGCTTTCGCAGATTCGCATTACGAATATGACGAGTATCGAGTATCACAAATCGACAAGAGAGTTGCGGACTGTACATTGTTTTAATAAATATACTATTGTTACAACTCTGGTCCCGACAAAAACAAAATCCACATTTGTTGGCATTTGAACTATTAACACACAAATTCTTTTAGGGCGTCTTCTTTTATTTACTTTGTGTTTAAAATTTGTGATTAGAAAACAGCCCATTGTTGTATTGTAATCTTTTTTGGCAATCATTAGCCAGGTGTGTCGGATAAGTTGACTTAGATATGGAAACATTACAATTGCGCAGTATAAAACAATGACCTGATTGTGTTTCAATGATCTGTGGACCTGATGGACGCGGGAGGGAGTCGAGCGATAACCACGAGTGAAGCGAGGCGTGTGTACTACAATCGGGAATCTAATAAGTGGCGGACTTTGCGCGCTATCTAATTACGACCCTCTGCATCACGTTTGGACTTATTGTGTTCCTATACCCTCCTCTATTCCTCCTGACATATTTGTATCTATGTTATACTTGTTTATATGGTTCTAATAAACTTTATAGTAATTCTAACAGCATTGTAATTCGAGTCTCGCACTCGCGACACCATTGTACTTATAAATGGCTAGCTTTCGAAAGCATGTAATAAAACGCATCAGCTTATGATCTTTATCGGCTGAAATGATAAAAAAACTATATGAAAACTTTTAATTTTTTTGACATAAAATACAAAAATCAATGTTCTCCAAAAGTCTTTCATCGCATGAGAGGCGTATAATAAGCATTTTCCTGTCCATAGTATAATTAAGGAGCTAATAAACTCTTTGTGTTTATAATTAACGTCTGTCGATATGTATGAGCATAAATGATCGATGATGTGTGGTTGTGTTGCCAGCGCAACTCGTAAAATATCGAGACCTACATACATGTAAACCCAAGTTATTTAACACTCAATTTTGGTTGGAGATCAAAACGGTATGTTTTAATTTGTAATATTGGAAAATAAAAAAATCAAGTGATTTTTTTTTACCAAGGAAACGTTAGACTTTTAAACAAATCACGATTATTTTTCTTCGCTGATTTAGTTTTTGAAGTAAAATCCTTTAGAATCGTTGCAACTTGAAACTCGATGAAACGAAAAAGCGGCACTAAAAAAAGATAAACACATAAATCTATAGGAATAAGTCTGCGAGAGAATGAGATATGAGTTTTACATTGTACAGCAGAGATTAGAGAGTCAATGAAACCGATGATTAAACATAGGTCCAATTTGAAATACAATGGATAATAATATTTTTTAGACTAAAACAGTGAAAAATTGAAGGCGATACTTTGAAGTTTATTTTGAAATATAATATGTCGACGGATGTAGGCTAAAGGAATTATATTTATATAAATGAAAGTTAGAGAAGAATTGTCTGTGAGTATATTTTCTGAAGTTTCAACTCTACTGTGTGTGAACTGCACACACACACACACACAGGATTTTTTATTTATTGCAAAATTGACAAACAGCCAGACGGCCCAGCTAGCAGTGGTCACCGTCGTCTATAGGTATTTTCAACACTAGGCTAACGTGTTGCCAGCCTTTAGAAGGGATAAGGGGATAAGATCTATATCTTCTAGGGATAAGACAGGAGGAATGGACTATGGGGAATGATATATAGGATAAGTACAGGAGGATGGGATGGAGGAAGGGGAAATGTCCATCGGGACTCTCACTCATCACACGTTAGTCGATTTGCTTAACCGTTTTACAGGGTTACCGTTTTAAGTCGATATTTTGTGAGACCGTGGTATCACACTGATCGAGCTAGCCCTTAGAGCTGTACTGTAATCAAATTAATAATTCCATCTTGGCTTAACCACATACAAAATTTAGAAAACATTTTTTATTAATGCAGTGTACATAGTTATCAAACTGACCGTACTGAGCGAAATGACTCAATTGATTGTTAAAAATCGAGACTTCCCGGGTATATCGGTTCACCTTGCAACCCAAATATGGACAGTCTTCTGGAAGATTTTTCACACATTAACACTGCATACAATTTTTGACTACGTTGGTTTAATAGTTACAAGCTTATGACGTGTTGGTTGAATGCAATAGTGGACTTTTTATTCTTACAAGCTTATACTCGTAGTGGTTTACAGTTTACTTGGAAATCTAATAAACTGCAGACGCTAAGACGTACTATCCTTATAAGTATAATTCTTCGGTACGTATGTTGACAGTGAACTCCTAAACGGCTGGACCGATTCGAATGATTTTTTTGTGTGTGTTCAAGTGGATTCGAGGATGGTTTAGATTCACAAATAAGCCCGGCAGATGGCGCTGTAGTCCGGTTATTTCTTCAGGGCAGGACAACGTCTGCCTGGACACTCCACAAAATGTTCTTCTTGAAATGAAGAAGTTTATCTCGACATAGACCAAAAGTTTCTGCTTGAAACTATAATGAATATTTAAGAAAACATTCTTTTGTTTAAAGTTGGTGAATTGAAAGGAATTAATTCGTACATTACTGCTGCGAGATAACATCAATATCATGTCAATATCAATATTTGAGGCAAACTGTTATTGTAACTGTTAATTAAAAATAATCCAAATCCCTAATACCCCTTTTGCTCGCACCGCTCCGATTTGCTTATAAATTAATGCATTATTAAAGAAATAAGAGCACCGGTGGTCGGAATGTTTACACCTACACGATGTTAAGGCCTGCTTGATATCACTGGTTTTATTTGAACACAAGTTAACAAGTATATTGAGGTAAAGGTGCCCGTGGATATGTACAACCAACAGCAAGTGACAACATATACAGATGATACATAGGTATTTTCCCCGCAAATTGCTATTGCGCCTGGCCGCCATTTTGGTGACGTAACCGCAGCCGAACACTCAGTAATGTTAGCATCACTGGCCGGCGAGTACGCGTACATATCGAGTTGCGGATGACGTCACATGAATGTTAATTTGACTAGATTCCAGCGCATTAGCAATTTGCGGGGGTAATATGTATAGTAATATTAAACTTCATTTACATAGCAGCTAGCTCCATCCTCTTATACAATTGTATGTATAACGTTCTAATTTTGCCAAACATGCAAGGGCGACAAAACAATCCACAGCCAGGTGGTAGGGCATTTGCCCGACTGGATGGCTACCACCCCTGGTCTAGAGTATGTCGCCATAACAACCTTGTGTTGTGTTCCGGCATTAGTGACCAGGTTCCAGGCTCCCTAAAGAGAGCAGCAGCGCATTCGTAGCACCTTTGGTGTTGCAAATGTCCATAGGCGATGGTAACCGCTGTCCATCAAGTGGGCCGTCTGCCTGTCTGCTGATCTCCTGCAATAAAAAAAAAGGGTTTATTGGAAATATTTTGTAGTATAAACTTATGTATTTTCAAATTGGTATTGTATATATGACTATTAATATATGTATGTATTTGTATATTAATTTCTAAAATTATTTTGAGTATTCATTGCTTTTTTCCTGCACCACCTATATCGCCTGATTCAAATTTCTTTCATTTAGGTTGCTTGGAATAGATCGCTTTGTGCAATAAGGCCGCCTGTTGTATTGCGTAGAAAATATTGTAAATATGGTCTGTTTTTGTAATTGTATATTTTGGTCTGCAATAAACTGTTATCTCTCTCGCTCTCACACTTTATTGCTATCTAACAATACATATGTGTCATATGTTAAACCTCGCCTAGAGGCAATAACGCTTTTTCCTTACATGACATTCTACTGTAAGCCTCGTAAAAGACCTCTGTTCCAATTAATACGTCTACACCAGACACAAACCAATGGTCAGTTTGTTTCCTCCCGTCCAAGTACGGTGGTAAGCCACGATTTTAAGATACATAGCTAAATTGTAAGGAAATTGTACTTCGGTTACATTAGAACGGATAAATATGTAAGTATGCGGCGTGTTGCATGGTGTCGTGTTAACGTGTTCCTTCGGTTTATACGCAAAACCATCTACACACGGACGGAAAGATCGGTGAATATCGTTGTGTTATAAAATTTTATCTTAGATGTTTTTATACAATTTTGCTTTTCAAACTTCGACAGGTTTTTACATTTTATATATATATATATATATATATATATATATATATATATATATATATATATATATATATATATATATATATATATATACATATATATATATACGACCTATTGCCATCAAACAAATGTGCATATATGTCGGAGGGAAGCTATAATTATTGGATGTATTGTTGACTGGATGTATAACGCACAATATCATTTGTTTACATTTTAATTACTTCTAAAATTCTTAATTTAATTAAACTTGATTTGTTAAATGTTTCTATAACTTAAAGATCGTTCAAACATAATAAAAGTTATAAATATTGAAATTTAATAAACGACCAATCAGAGCAGAGCATATGGCGGAGCGGGGTCAGACGCCCTCTATCAGACTTGAGCAGTATCTACTTCGGTAGACGGAGGAATTTTGTGACACATTCGGTTGATGGCAATAGGTCGAGTTGGACCATGGAGTATTTTAAAGAAAGTGTTAAGTTAAGAAGTATGAGCGGTACCTTGAACCCGCTGCTCGGTCTAAACTATGTTAAAATGTCTTCTAAATCTAAATTAAAAGTGTATAAATCGTGGCTATCGTGTTTTATGCTCGCATTTTATCCTGATGACGCCCACTAAACCTGCAATAACTAAAGGAGATGTTGTGAGAACGAGGCCGTTCTGCGACACACACACACACACACACACACACACACATATATATATATATATATATATATATATATATACATATATATATGTTGTTAATAATAAATAAATAAAACTAAACTATAGGATAGAAAACTAAAATTAAATACTAAAACTAAATAATGATGTTAGATCTTTTTGTAGGTTTGCACACTGCGTAGGTATTTATGTTATTTTACAGCTAAAGAAAAGGATGTCGACTGATGAATCAATTTTGAGGCCTAAAGCGACCGCTTTTGCACATTCGTATTACGAAAATTTTAAGTGTCTAAATGATCTTTATGCCATATTTTTATAACTTTTTGATTTTCATATGTTATTAGTCAATAGGTTTAATTACAAATTACGATAGATGGGTACAAAAGATGGATGAAAAGGTGGATGGATTGTGTGAAGGATGTTATGATGATATGTGGTGTGACAGAAGATGTATGTCAGAGTAGAGATGTGTGAAAGGAAAAGAAATACTTTCCCGACCCTAAGTAATTAGGATATGTTGAATGAAAAAAAAAAGGCTTAACTAGAAATCAAGGAAAAGCAATGTTTTGACCTAATGAAGAAATGACGTGTTAATAATATTAAGCCTACTTTCATCGGGGACAATGAGATATTTTTACTGTATTTGCATTAACAAACTAGACTTAAAAATGCTTTGGACATGTAGAGGCGATAGATAAAATCCCAACCACATAACACGTATATAACAACAGTGTGAATGGTAGAGTCGATGCTGGTATACCGCAACGTATGCACCATGTCTGAGCAAATTGAATATATTTTGAAGGAAGGGCAAGTAAACAGCATCTCCAATAAATATGTATTTATGAAGAGATTAAAGAAAGTAGGCAAAAAGAAATGTGTTTGTCAGGATCGTAACAAGTGGAGATCTATTTGTCTACCTACTCCAATGGAAAACGAGTATATGTGTTAAAATGCTGCCACACAAAATGTTCGCGCTTTTGTACGCCGACCGTCCCGCCAGTATGTATCTCACACATCGCCTTATTCCCGTACAATCCTGAGATGCAGAAACATTCAGATCTCTCCAAATACGCGATATAGTTACAAAAGTTGTCGTTTAAACTACAAAACCTTGTATTCGAACGCCTACGGTACCATTTTACATGTCAGAAATGTCCTGAGAATGGTTTTTATATAGCTTAAAGCCGTATAAATGTTTTGAATTGGCACTGTAGGGCGTTTAACAAGTTTTTCAATTATTATTTCACGTCTGTAGGATGCAATTGAATATAAATAAAAAGTGGCTAAGGAAAAAAGATGCCCGCGGAAGTTTTTGCAGAAATTTCTACAAAGAATGTAAAAATATATTTTTGAAGTCCAACTTCTTTAGAATCATTGTGATTTGAATCATTTGAATCTCGATGAAACGAAAAAGCGACACTGAAAACAGATGAACTCATAAATCTATAGGACTAAGCCTGCGAGAGAATGAGATAGAATACACAGGTATACAATAATAATTTCATACAGGTAAAGTTGAAATTGTTTTGAAGTTTTTCGTTAATACGTACAATTTCGTGTTTTATGGCTAAAGTATTTATAACAATACATTATATGAAATGTGTCGTCAGGAAATTTAGGATCCCTGCCACCCCTTGTCAAACTTTGTTTCACTTCTGCGTGTGAACTGCACACACATGTTTTTCTATGACATTAGCATAGTGAGGTTTTACAACAAATTGCGACCATGAAATGATATTGTTACAACCTAGGCGCCGACAAAGACAAATTCCACGTACAGATCTGTAGAAGCACATTTTATTACCTGTCGGCATTTGAACTAATTGTAATTATGTAGTACTAACTCACTAGCATCATTAGCCAGGTGCTGTGGATTCTTTTGCATTTGTGAAGTATAAAACGACTATGAAGATAGGGGGCAATTGAGCGACGATTACGATACGGGTGTGACGTGTGTACAATCGAGAATCTAATAGTGACGGACTTTGCGCTTTTTATTGAATTACGACCTTCTGCATTACGTTTTGATTTGTTGTGTTCGGTTATATTTGTACCTGTGTTATATGTGTTTGTATAGTGCTAATAAACTCTATAATAATTCTAACGGCATTATAACTCGAGTTCCGCTAAACTCGTACCAATATTTTAGAACATTACCAAACTTTATGAATACTTAATAATCATTAGTCGATTTAATTAAAGCCTTTATAGCCTTTACCTTTTAGTATCATTAGTGTATTTTTCACTGTCATGTTGGTGTATTGTATTGTAACTCTATTAATGTCTTTGACTTAAAGCATTTATTTTAATTTCTTGCTTAGACCTCTCTTAACATGAAAAAGATATATTCGTGGAACTCGAAATCGTTTCTAAACACAAACCGTAGCCTACAAGGCAATATCTCACGGTCCGGTCTGCACATGCGCTTGCGCACTATATCAACTTGTATCGCTGCGTGTACCTATAATAACTTAACATAGCGCCCGCTGACTTGGCGTTAACTTATATTCAACTAATGGCCGACTGCGTTTTCTTTTACGTTTATCTTGAAAAATCGCAATAGGACCTAATCGTCAACGATGTCTACTCGGCGTTGAATCGCGCATCCGGTGAAAAGACATGTTATTTGCCTCGTCCTGAATTCCGTCCGCACGGTAGGCTGCTGGAAACTGACATTATATATATATATATATACATTTCTTTAATGAAACTAAAAAAATCAAGCTTGTCAAGTTTCAGGTCATCTATACTAATATTATAAACAGGTAAAGTTTGTGACGTTGTAGGGGGTAATCTCTGGATCTACTAAACCGATTTTGAAAATTCTTTCACCAGTGGAAAGCTACATTATTCCTGGGTGACATAGGGTATATTTGATTGTGATTAATATTAAGTATTTTTTATTTTTTCCTGATTCCTAACGAAGTCAGCTAGTGTTAGTTTGATTTTAGTTTATTTGCTATTAAACAAGAACTGTAAACTGTAATGTACTACAAGAAGATTTTTTTCAGAGTTTTACAGTTGTGCTAAAAAGAGACGAAGGGCTTCTTCCCTATCAATACTACTGTAAAGTGTTTCGGCTTCTCAGATATATAATATGAATGTATTTAATTATATTTCTGAAATTAATTCATACAAAAAGTTAAATTTTAATCCAAAGCAACTTGTCAATCTTTTCATATAGGTAGTATTTAAATTTATTCCAACATAAATATTATTTTTTGGATACTACATTATTTTCATGAAATTACAAAAAAAAATTGGTTAACATTTCGAAACGGACACAAACAATAGACAAACTTTTTCATAAGCCTAAAGTTTTATTAATATCTACTTGTATTTTAAAACATCGGGTTCGGTATAAGGTGAGAGCTTGTACTGTTGAGGAATTGTGAAGTTTCACCTTGGTTGACCTTAAAAATGTCGAATATATTAAGCACCAGGAGGACGAAACCTGTTTTTCTGATATTCTTTTCCTTTAGAGTCAAGTTATAATAGAAAGCCTGGATTCTGGTTGTTATTGAAAAGCAATAGTGTTCTTTTGAATAATCTCGGATCTGCGTTTTATCTATATAAATACTCTATAGTGTGCAAGAGAGAATTTCAATTAGACAGATGACTTACCAAATAGTGTGGATAAATGGTCCAATGGATGTCACTTTTGCAAAGGTTAGCCGTTTATTTGCAATTCGTACCCACAACCTTTAGGTTCTCAATCTCTTTCACCTTCTCCCAACTTTAAATAAATAAATAATCGTCAGACAAACACACATGTTGTATATTCCCAAATTAAGCAATTAACGCTCGTGTTATGGGTAATATACAACACACGGTTCTGGGGCCGATCCCAGACACCCAGACCATTGTAAATAACGGAGAAAATACGTTTCTGAAGTTTACTATACCAGGAATCGTACCCGGAGCCTCTGCATTGCAGTAAGGTATGCCGATAAATGCTTAACCCGCTCAACCAAAGAGACCGTCAGCCAATTATATGTGGTCAGTACAATATGTCTTTTCCTTCCATACTGCTCTATTCAGACATCTTCTGTCACACCACAAATCGTCATATCCTTCACGCAATTCATCCATCTTTTTTCATCCCTCCTTTTAGGTTCGGAGAACGCTTAAATATAACGAATGACTTGAGAGAATTGGGCTTAATAAAATTTAACAATTAGCATTAACAATTGACATCGATGTCTTCCGTGATCACACGGCTACTGAAATGAGGCCGAAACGTCTAAATAATAAAAATCAAATATATAACCGCGCTTAAAACCGTTAAAACGTAATTTTATTTATGCACTAGTCGCGAGAACTAAATTAAATACTATAACGAAGGACTATTTATCGTTTGATTACATACTCGTGTATGCCGTTTATTCCAGATCGTGCAATCACGTGACATTACTTAAGGGGCGTAACTACGTTCTAAGTCTCAGAACTTTCCTACTCAAAAGCGCGGGGCACATGGGTAGAGGGTGGTTTTATTTGGTATTGATCATTGGCCGTCCAATGATTCTGAGACACCACACATGCTGTTCAAGTATGGGCGGATTACCAAGTCAATCTCTTTATATGCGACTTCGGTCTAATCCCTTGCAAAGGATCCAGTATAGTGCGTAAACAGCATTTCCCCCGCCTTAAAAAAACGGTTAAACATAACTATCCCGGCCTGAATAAAATTGATGAAATATAGGCATATCTATACCTATACAATTCTTTTTGGGATTTCAACTCATGATCTTCGAAGTCAGTAAACCGACATAATTAACAAAATCTTATTAAAATAAAATTAACATTTTGGGCGTAATAATACGCCAGAAACAGCTACATATTATATTATGAAGATGACTAAAACAGCAAAATATTCATCTAAAACAAAACTTTGCGTCGTTAGATATATTAAGACAGACAGGTCTACAATAAATTGTCCAGTTGTTTTAAATCTGGTAGCGATGTCAATGACTTAGTTCTAAAAGCTAGCAGCTTTTTATGCAGAAATCGTTAATTAATTTTCACGTTTAGGGTTGCTACAACCAAATTGTTTGTATTTATATCCCGCACGTCTTCAGTTTAGATAGTAGTGCTGTCGGTAGAGTACAATATATAATTATTGAATAAAAAAAATCTTTCACTATTAGAATGATTTTTTGGTTGTTCTGAGGCGAGGGAAAATGCTTAACCGATTTACGCACACTCTGGGCCGCCGCTAGGAAGTGGCACGCATCCATCGGGGGCGATAACACTAGCAATAGTATGCTTTGTTTGTGCTCCGTCCGATGACACAGAGTAGTGTGGAGACTCCGGGTGATGCCGCACGGGCGAGCAACCTCAATACCCACTAAAAACCCCCTCCTCCCTTTACGACCCTGCGCTTTTGTTTGTGATGGAAAGACTGAGATATAGAACATAGTTACGCAACAGTCGAACTATTAGAATGCTACATTATCCCTGAGTAACATATGCTATATATATTATTAGAAAAAAAAATTCTTTCTAAAAATTTAATAATGTAACCCAAATTGTAACACAATTAGCTATTGACTAATTAGTCGATTATATTAATGTAAGGAATGATCCGGTGGTTCGGGCATGTGGAAAGAATGTAGGATGAAAGAATGATGCAGAAGTCGCGGAAGGCCACGACATACCTTCCATGATCAAATTGATCGTGTCAAAGAATCATGAAATTCGTGTGACTTAATTTGTGTATAGCCCCCTTTTTTTGTGGCTGGGGAAATACAATTCGCATACTACCGGATCGTTTTCTAGGGATCGGACCAAAGCGATCAGAGGTGACACCATGAATAGCCTACAGAATCAATCACCGGCTTGTGTGGAGACTCTAGTACTCAATACTCCACTAACACCACCCTCCTCCTATGTGCCCAGCTTATGGCAGGGAAAGCGTGAGACTTATAACGTATATAGTTACGCCCACGCTGATCCCAGCGCATCAGTACTTGAGATTGCCCCGGCAAGTAATGCAAGCTCACTTTCGCAACAGGAGAATGACTCCTTCATGGTGGTGGATGGTGAATGGCCCCAGCAGCGGTATTACGGGAGGAGACGTCGGTATCCGCGAGAGGCATGCGCACCTCTCTCCCCTTCTTGTTCTGAAATATAGTAGCCCCCTTACCTTGAAACTGTGACAACCCTATAACAATTAAAAAATATATATTTCTGCAAATTTATTGAACAAGCAACACGGTTCAAGGAGTTTGTATTTCTATTAAAATATATCAAACATATTGGTTTTTCTTAATTGGTTTAATCAGTTTTAGTTCTATTTATCTGACAACATATTTATTGTTGCCATCTTGGCTTTGAAGATTTTAAGTGATGACGTTTATTTTCGAAATATATTTCTTATGATAATTTGCAACATTAAAAAGTAAAATTTCTGGGGGTCCCCGGGATAAAATATATCGCATTTTTTATTACATAAAATTTGCTATCGATCAGTAAAAAATCGTATTGGAATTCGATTTCTTTTTATTTTGGCCGTTTTATATATATATATATTTCCCAGAAAATTCTCGGCATAAAAATGGCGCAAGTTTTAAGTCTAAGAATTAACTCTCGATCAGTGAAAACCGCATCAAAATCGGCCCAGTAGAATTTACGTGAATCCCAAACAAACAGACAAGAAATCTAAAATAATTGCATAGTATTCTCCATCGTTTATATAGTCTATTCCAGTTGATTTTTCTTTAATAGCTACAATGTACAGACTCGGCAGGTTTAGAATTTTATAATATTACTAGCGGCCCCGGCAGACGTTGTCCTGCTCTGAAAAAATAAAAATCTATGACCCGATCCCAGCGCCACCTACCGGTTCCAATTGTGGATTTAAACCATCCGGGGACCCACTCAAACACACAAAAACAAAATCGCTCCCCGTTGTTAAGAGGATTCTAGAACCCGATCTCAGCGCCGCCTACCGGTTCCAACGGTATAAAAACTATCCTATCTTTCAAGTTGGATCAAACTGCACACGGTGTGCAAATTTGATTAAAATCGGTTGAGTAGTTTAGGAGTCCATCGCGGACAAACATCGTGACAGGAGATTTATATATATTAAGATGGATAAAAAAATCCTAAATAGGGCCTGGTCTCTGGGTCTGGTCGATAACTTTGAGACTAGTTTTAGCAGTCTATTATAGACTGACTGACTCATAAACTCCGAGATATGGCTAGATCGGTTTAGTTGGCCAGAAATTTGATATTACTTACATGGAACTTGTGGCAAATTTTAACCAATAGTAAGGCAGGTACTACGTATATGTATACTTGCATTTTCGTCAGCGAGTAGAATATGTATATCTGTATATATACTTATATTATAGTACTTTATTTATATTTTATTTTATTTTTTATAATACACCAGCAAAAATCTTATATTAAAATTCCCTTTAAAATCTCCTTAGACACTGGGTTGCCTGGAAGATATCGCTATAAGCGATAGGGCCGCCCATTGTTCTAATGCAAATATATCCATATCAATTGTCTAGATTTAAGTTCATTGAACAATAAAGAGTTTTCATTTGTTCAATATGAATAATACCCCTATTTCTAATAAAAAAAAATCGGTTCATTTCTTTTCCCCTTTTTACTTATATTTAATAGAGGATCCGATTGTTAAAATCGTTGATAAAATCTTCCCTTTATTTTAATGACAAATAAAAGTTATTCATAAGTCATACAAGAATCGAAAAGCTTAGGAGAAATAATCTTTTCACGTGTCTTTATTGCCTAGAAGAGATAAAAACAAAAAGCGTCCCAGCTGCAACATCTGTTATCGAAAACGAAAACTACTCTCACTGAAAAAAAATACGTAGCATTTTTTAATCGCATCGAAATGATTGAATTTTCGCGCGAATTGTAATAATCGAAAAACTCGCGTTCCGGACGCGTCTCGGGCATTCTACAAGGGCCTATTAATTCTTTCATGTTTTTAAAACGAAATATACACCTTAAGCTTAACGGCATAAAGCCCAAATTACAAAATATGTAAACATTTTATATTCATAAACAGAAAATATCTTTATGCCTTAAATGTTATAGTATAAATTCGCTTAAACTTCAAAACATTAGGATCATGTTCAGGGAGAAATCCAAAATAACCTTTATTTTCTTACGTATAAAGTAACAGTTTGTACGGGATGGAACCCTACAAGCCTGCTCCCATAAGTTTTTTCAGCCACAACTCTGAGAATTGCGTGTCCAGTTATTCGTAACGACACGATCGCGATGCGATTGTTTCATTTTTTTTTTTGCATTTATTTTTATTTCTTAATCCATTTTTTTAACACGAAAGTGTTTTAAGCACAGAGTGCTTGTAGAGGTTGTGTTCGCAGATTTATATGATGAACAAGACAGGCATCCATGTAAGGTGGGGTTGTATGTATAAAGAGATTAATGACAGTTGATGAAGCGACGTGTTTGTCAGGATTGTAGTAGGTGGAAATCCATCGTCTCTGCCTACCCCTACACTAATGGGAAACAGGCGTGACAAAATGTATGTATGTATGTATATTTGTAACACCTTTGGTGTTGCAAATGTTCATAGGCGATGGTTAACCGCTTTCCATCAAGTGGGCCCTCTGCCTCTGCTGAAAGAACTCCTGCAATAAAATAAAAATATATATGTTTAAAACTACCAGTATATCTATGATAGACTGATACTTTTCGATAGATAAATACGTACCCATTTCACTAAGCGATTCTTCAAATGTGACTGTTCTAGGCCCTTATGTCAACCAAATATATTTTATACATCAACACACTGATCTCTATAATGCTAAATTATACACCAACTTATCCACAAGTAGAGCAAGTTGGCTATATGCTAAATAAAACTTTAACAATACTCGTTGACGCTTGACATCTTTGTCTTCCGTGATCACGGCTACTAAAATGGGCGAAACGTCGGAATAACCAAAATCAAATAAATTACCGCGGTTAAAACCGTTCAAACGTGGTTTTATTACGTATACAAGTCGTGAAAACTCAAGAACATATTTAGTTAATTCATATATGTAGAAATTTAATTGTATTTACTTATTTAAAACTGTAATAAACTAAGTTATAAAATACAAGCGATTATAGACTGTGTAACAAATCGTTTTAATAATTATTTATTTAATAATAATTTAATATTAACAGAGTTAATAATTTTTAACTAACTAGTCTTTATTTACCAGATTTGTTACAATAAATCGAAATTTATAAAAGTGCCTTTTAAGATCGAATAAAAAACCTTATAAGCCACATTCCCTCTGCTAAGATCGTCGGAAAATGTACTTGTTTATAATTTTATGCGATATTGATACGTATTTACTTTCGTGATAGAGATTAAATTTCTTTGAATTCTTTGTAGGCTAGATAGATTAATTGTTATTGCTATGAAGATGTAAGTTTCATCTTATATTAGCTTTGAAGTAGTTTAAAGTAATCCAGGAAACTTCCTAGATTGTTAAATAAGGCTGTTAAGAAGATTTAAGATAGTTATGCTTGTTTAATACCTATAGTTTTATTGTCTGTGGTGACTTATTAATAACACTTTATTACTAATCCGGGTTCTATTAGGGACCAGTACCTGGTAATCAATCATTTTCACCGCACCGCTCGCCATTGACGGGATGTTCACCACCATTTCCTTGAGCTCCCACGCCCAAGTAGGCAGCTGTTCTCTAGAACGTTTATTCCGCGCACGACAATAATTTGGAGGGAACTTCCGCGTTTGCAATATGACTGGTGTTGCAAACGTCCATAGGCGACAATAACGTAACGTAAATTGAGATATAAATAGAATAAGCAATATAAAGAAAAACAATTTTTAGCTAGACGTGATGCTGGGGAGTTTCTTGCCGCTGCCTCTCCTTGCGACACCAAAGGCGCTGCTGCTGTCTTGAGGGATACTGGAACTTGGCCACTAATGCCGGACAACTCAAAGTTTGTTTTGTCGGCATACTCTAGTCGTAGCCATCCAGGCGAGCAATAACCATTCCACCTGGCAGTGGGTAAAAAAACTACTCAAGTTTACAGACACTAGTCACTGAAAGACTGCTTCACTTGACTTCACACTTTTGTTCACATAGGCACCGTCTATACTTTTATTACATCTGAGATGGAACCCTAAATGTACCCAGTTATCATTCTAACGGATGAATAAATTCATCTAAATTTTTACTTACACAGTATATCACTAAGTGATCACATTTATAAGTTTCGAACGGAGGCATCACCGATATGAAAATATTTTTAAGCAATTACAATCGAGTTCTGGGTTTAACCATTTTCTAAAAAATAACCCATAAAGTTATAATATATGTATGTACGATAATTACTACAGTAGTCGCAGTGAACGGCGCCGCGGCACACAACAAAGGGTGGGCGCAGACGGACTGCGTCGCATCACGTTATCGCAGCCACAGAATGTGGTCGGCGCAATAATAAAATTAACTTAAAACGCGAGCAACTAAAGCTTAACTTAAACAGCAAATTGACATGTGTCCTGATTTTAAAATCAGTCACATGTTAAAAATGTCCTTATCAGCATCATCGTCAAAGCGTTAATTCTGGTTGAGTTCGGTGCGTTTGTTTCGATGCCTAGAGTCCGCTTCCCTACTTTATCTTCTTAATTTCGCGTAGTTTTCTGCATAATCTGTTAGCTATTTTTGAGCGTTCTAGATTAGGGATCACATTAGGAGACACTTTTGTTAATGTATTTAAAAAAAATATTTCTCTATGCTGTCACTACGGACTGCTGAACACAAACAACAACTAGTGTTCACCCGTGGTCGAAATTCGACCATTGTAATTAATGTCAAAGACGATACTACTATAATCACAGATTTCGCCAAGGCTACACTGTTAATTTGAATTCAACAATAAACAAAAGAGTATACGAGTATATGCGTGTGTGTGTTAAATGTATGGTAGTGTGTGTAATATTTTTTTATTAATTTAATCTGTTTTTATCCATAATAAAAAAAGGTAAAAGGGGTAAATATCTATATCTATCTATATATTAATACGTGAAGTATTAATATATAGATAAACACATTTTGTTAATTCCAAAAATATAGAGTTGTTTCTGTCTATGGATCACTTATTAAATTGTATGTTTAAATTGTATGTATCACCTTCATACGTAATTTGTTTCTCCAGCTAGAAAGTTTTTTCATTATCGTAATTAAGTTTTTGTAGTACCAAATCAAACGGGCTGCATTTTTCACTGTAGTTGAGATGCAGTCGCGGTGCAGTTCTCGTGCAGTCCGTTTGGTAAGAACCAATGTCTATAATCGGTATATAACTGTACATTAAGAGCTTTCTAATAGTTATAACATGACGGAATCAGTTTATTGACCAATCAATACATGTTTCCTTTCATAAAAAAAGTTTTACTAATTAGTTCGAATCTCAAAACTTTAAACATAGTTACGACTATAGTTATGTTATTAAATTGTTTCCAACGAGATCGATGCAGTGAAATCGTTAATCATTTTCTATAACTGCAGATGAAGGTAGTTATTAAAAATATTAAAATCTTGAAATACTTCCATTGATTTTTATTGTTTCGTATTGATTTTTCCCTTATTATTATCATTAATAATAATACTAATTTGGGCATTTTTTGGGGCCATTTGAGTGGCGAGTCACCGTCTGCCCATTTTTCCATGTTCCCCGAACATTACACTTACTTCGGTATTATGAACGCGGTCCACGAGCGTCACTCCGCAGATTATTAGTGTTTGTATAGATATAATAAATTCCATAGTAATTCCAATGGCACTTTAATTCGAGTCGAATTACAAAGAATCACCTCACAGCTGCCAAGCGTGTCATGTTTTCTTTAGCGTTAAGTAAAAAATGCACATATTCATAAGTTGGCATCACATTTTTATTTATGGCTTTTTAAGAGATTCAAGCAAAATCAATATAATTTGGCTACGAATGGTATGCAGATGATACTTATTCATAATAGTCCATTAACTACTGTATATCTTACAATATAGATAAGACATCGTATTTATTATAAACGACTACTTAATTTCGTTGAATCGATACTCATTTCATTGTTTTAATATTTAAATTAACTAACAAAATATAAAGATTTTGACGACTATTTAAAAGTTATCACTTGTTTATTGCTGTGAGTTGATTTAATTTTGCTTTTGCCCTTGAAGCTTTTCCAGTGTCATCTTGTTAGTGTGATGTCAGATTTAGATCTACATTTGTTGATGGCCGGTTCCTATAACTTACTATTCATACACATGCCTTACCATCGGTTGATTTTGACATTAATTGTATGGGGCTTATGTCTTTTTTTCGTTTAAATTCAGCGCACCCATGCGCCTCCTGCACTCCTATAAATAAATTGTCAAAATAATTAATATTTCCTAACATTTATTTATTTAATATGTTTGCGAAACACACAATATAAAACACAAAATTAAAAAGTACATATATCAATCAAGTTCCACTATAAAGTTTTTTTTGTAACAAAAATTGGCTCAAACATTTAATAAAACTACGTTTTAACGGTTTTAAGCGCGGTAATTTATTTAATTTAGGTTTATCCGACGGTTTGGCCGCTTTTCAGTGGCCGTGGTCACGGAAGACAAAGATGACATTTGTCAAACGTGTATTGTCAAAGTTTTTATTCAGCCTACCGCCAACTTGTTCATTTTAATTATTTAGTTTTAATTTTGTTTATGGATATTATTTACACTATGGGAGCCTAATCAAATTTACCACCGCTTCACAACATGTTGTGGCTTAAAGAGAAGAAGCGGCGCAAGAAACTCTTCAGCAAACATGCCTAGTTCTAAGAGATTTTTATATAATATTAAAATGAGTGGAAGGAAAAAATAATGAAAGAACCTAAATAAAATAAATTACCGCGCTTAAAACCGTTAAAACGTAGTTTTATTATGTGTACAAGTCGCGAAAACTTAAGAAAATATCAAACATTTAATTTAAAAAAAAGAAATACAATTATACGAAAATTACATAAAGTAGACATTACTTAATATACACATTAGGTAAATATTGAACAAAATAAAAAGAAATGTCACTACAATAATTACTAATAAAATGGAGATAAAAAGATGGAAAGTATAAAAAAAAGTTTAAGTCATTATTCTAAAAATTCTAAGTCGTCGGATCATTCTAAATTACATCATTTTTTAATTTGGGTCTTAAATTGATATAATTTACGTATAAAAGGATCAATACTAGTAAATGGTGCATTGTATTGCTGACAAGTGCGGTATAAAAACGTGTTTTTTTTATAGTTTGTTTGTTTTTATAAATGGTACTGAGAATGGGGATTTTATTTATCACGTGAACTCAACGGGGACACTTCAGAAGTAAATTATTTATGACAAAAGAGGAATCAACGCATTTTTTTTTATAAACATATGATTTTATAAAGTGTTTAAAGAAAAATGAAATTAATTTGATATGAAATAAATATGTAATACAATTTTGAAAAGACACAATCACAATAATGGTAAATAAAAAATAAAGATATACAACATAGAAATTCACAATTACAATATAAATATATAATAGTACATTATGGTACTAGTGTGTAACATTGGTGATTACCGCCGAGGCGCCATTGAGACTCGAGCCGTAGGCGAGGGTTTTAAGAGAGCCGAGGATGGTAGTCATCAATACACACGTGTATCATACGACGTTTTTCAACACACTTGCGAATAAAATAACAACAAAAACTCATTTTATTTAGTAGATAAAATAGATATTTTCCTTGGAGTTTTCAGGTAGTAACCTTTCCATAACGTTAAGGGCTTCACATCTTATATCGGGCGGTGTACAACATAAATCATTTTCTTCGTAACTAGCACTTGTAGAAATTTTAATTAATAAATAACTATACTTTCAACAGTGAAAACGAGTTGAAAAATAAATGGGAAACTTAAAGTTCTCTTTTATTACAGAGAAAAAAAAGTTAAATATGAGTGAAAGTTTTATTTATTAAACACGTACGAGTTAAAATTACCTATTTAAATAAGAAGTTGCATTAAATGTGCAAGCAATAGGAACATTTGCAGCAACTTATTTGTTCTATAAAACACGATCTTTTTTTTCAATAAAAACTTTTTCAAGAACAAAGCAACTCAACCAATAAAATTTAAAAAAACATCTATAACTCACTAGTGAGTTATTTTTTTACTCACAGTTTGATTGTGGGTGTCATTATGTGCCTAATTGCGGTGACCACAGAGCCACTTTATGAGCAAGTGTGTTGAAAATAATATTTTATACTAGAGTTTAAAATAGTCCTGTAATTTTCTCCAAATATTGATTGTTTTTTTTTTCTTTTTCAGGTAAGATGAGTCCAGCATGGAAGATTTTGAAATTAAAAAGGTAAAATAAGGTAATACCTATTTCGCCTGATTCAATCTCTGTTATTAAGGTTGCCTGGAAGAGATCGCTTTGAGCGATAAGGCCGCCTGTTGTATTATTGCCTAGAAAATATTGTAAACATGGTCTGTTTTTGTAATTGTATATTTTGGTGTCCAATAAAGTGTTATCTATCTATCTATCTAATAAGGGTAAACTTAATGATTCAGATCAAATAACTCTTAATACTGCGCTATAGCTTCACTTGTTATGGTCAAGTTGTATTGATATAAGAATAAGATATAAGGATACAGGTATATTGATAAGCCTTATAGGAAAATTGTATTTTCAATTCTACTTTTTATTGCAAGAGTTCAGCAGACAGGCAGACTGCCCACTTGATGGAAAGCGGTTACCATCGCCTATAGACATTTGCAACACCAAAGGTGCTACAAATGCGCGGCTGTTCTTTTATGGGACAGTGGAACCTGGTCAGTAAAGCCGGAACACAACACAACGTCGTTATGGCGCCATCCTCATTACCAGGGGTGGTAGCCATCCAGTTGGGCAAATGCCCTACCACCTGGCTGTGGGTTGTTTTGTCGCCTCTTACGACAGTCCGCCCGGCCCCAGGAAATTGTATTCTTTCTCCGTTCCTGCACGGATAGATATAACTGAAGTTCATTCAGAGGATTGCAACCTAGAAAGTATGTGCCGTTTTTTCTTCGAGAACGACAGCTGTTGGTAGCCTCTGGTATTGTCTATAGTGAAAGAAAAACAATATGATGCAACCTGCACGTTGAAACAATAAATGTGTCTAATGCATCTTGGTGATGCGTGGCGGAAGGCCCGAGCCCAGCAGTGGGAAGAAATGGGCTGTCATTATTATACATATATTTTAACATAAGCACTAATTCCTTGCGCCTGTCATCACCCTCAGCCCACCAACTTTCAACATTGAAATGTGAACCCCTACAAATCCACAGAATGCATTATCCTACATCCATTCTTTCGATGTAAATGACCATGCGCCGCCAAGTTCCGGGCTATCGACGTGCGAGCTGACAGATATATGTCGATCACTCTCAAATTGTATAGAGAAGAGGGAGTTAGATTCATATTCCAGTTTGCTGCCCGACGAGTGTTGGAGCGTGTTGAAATACTTACACGGGACTCGGTATAAAACTTGAATGTTATTTTGAAGATGTAGAGTTAGCACGTGAAGTTATTTGTACTAATAATATGAAAGTGAATGTCGGTGAATATTTAGATGTTTGTAGGTATGTCTCACCTTTTGTTCCTTATACACTTCTTCGTTATTTTTAATATATAAATATACTACAGAGACCGGAGATAAATAAAATATAAATTTTAATTACGTATAGGCTGCTGCCAAGCCTAGGAAGCCGTTATGATGCCAACCATATCGAGATTTTAAGTATCTGTAACATGCCCTTTTTGAAAATCCTCTAATTATAGTGCACTACCAAAACTGCAGAAGGTATTCATTCCATAGCTTAAACATGTACGACATGAAGATGTAAGTACTTTTTAAAAATGAATATGTCTGTATTTATTTCACAATGTAATCTTACAGATTCCTTAAATTGAAGAACTAAATTCATTCGCTTCCAAAGCAGTTTTTGTGATTTTTTAAAGAAAAGAAGCAGCGCAACAAACTTCCCAGTAACATATGTAATTATCTGTACTTAATAATTAATATGTATTTATTCATATCATCTTTTTTAATGTATTTTGGACTAATAGCAGGTTTAACAAAGTAATTTCTTTGAAGAATTACTGAAGAAGTTTGTAAGCGATCGATATTTCCATTTGGTGTCGTCGACCAATTTTACAGTAGACGATTGCTAAAGCCTGATTCCTATATATTACCAACCGTTTATTTACCTTGACATGGGCTAAAATTTGATATAAGCTCTATACATCTAATGTTCAAATTCAACCGATGGCAGGAAAAGTTATTGATTAGGTTATTAAGATGTGAGAACTGGTCATAAGTGTCGATATAGATGAGTGATGCGGTGACAGAATAGTGACGATGATGAATGTACGAAAATATTTAATAATATAATTAAATGAGAAGGTTTAGATTAATTTGCTAACGGTACTACATAGTCGTGTACTTGAGGTGTAGAACTGTCACAACGAGTCTTATTTAACGCTTACTTATCAAAAACAACAACACATAAAGTCAAATGACACTGTTCTTTAAAAATTACGATGTGTAAATATAAATTATCGCTCACTACTTATTATTTACAATCAATGTATTGAATCGAACTTTCGTTTTTAACTAATCTTCATTTTAATCGGTCTTCATTCATATTGAGTTAGAGTAAGTTTGTTGACTTCTTTAAGAAGCTTAAAGAAGCGTACAAACTTATTCTAACCCAATATGAATAAGACGGAATTGGTAAGCATCGAATGGATATCCGGACTCAAATTTCGTTTATCACAATATTGAGCTTTTCAAAAATTTAAAGTGCGTTATCGCATAAGTTGAAATATAGAATATTAATTTGACCCTTAAATTTACTACAAATACACACATACACACGCGCCCATCCATACAAGTCTTTTACTATCAACCTATCAACACAATATCTGAGATGTTGTATGACGAGTGACTTTTTTAAATATTTTTTAATTTTAAAATTGCATCCTATAAATTCGTAACAATGTTTCGACCTAATGCCAGGTTTGACATAGTAATTCGTATGAATAATTATAGTCCAGGATCCAGGGACCATTTTTGCACTTGATTGCTATCAAGCTAATTTTTCGTGACTAACTTCACTTTTATGAGGCGCCCAACAATTTCCTGTATGCAAACTTGATTGTGGTAGGTAGCTAACAGGGGTATAGCAGGGATAAAATATGTTGATTTGGTGATTCTCAAAAATTTATTACTTACTGGATTTTTTGTCAAATCTGATTATAATTATCTAAATTATTCGAAAAAATATTTGTCCTACAAACTTTATGGTTTCATCAGAGTCCGTTCATCCCAAAATGTATCGATAACGAGGTCATCAAAAATTATTACTAACCAGCTGTTTTTTTCTTATTTCTTAGTATTTATATAATTTAACAGTCATATTGTCCTAAAGTCGTGGTAGCGTAATGGTTAGCGCACGCGCCCCTCAGTCAAAGGGCGCGGTTTCGATCCTGACCGGAACGCATGCACCTCTTAGTCAGTTTTCTGATCTAATATGCATATTGTTACAATTACCACGTGCTAAAAACGGTGAAGGAAAACATCGCGATGCAACCTGCACATCGAGATAACCGTTGTTTCAAACCTGCCAAGCCGCCTTGGACAAGCGTGGCGGGTATACTGTCCGTTGCCCTATAATGGGAGGCCCGAGCCCAGCAGTGGGACATTTATGGGCTGACATTATTATTTTTATTATTTATTGTCCTAAAAATTGCGTGGTACGTTATCCCGGTCCTACGCTCATAAGTAGTAGTATAGATGCTTGATGTAAAAATAATTACTATCAAGCTGAATCTTCGTGAATAGCTTTTGTTTCGATGCGACGCCCAACAATTTCCTGTGCGAAAATTCTCGATTGTGGTAGTTAACAGAGGTAACAAGGATACAATATTTGAGGAGTGTCAGAACAAAACATGATAATTCCTTTTTATGTAAAAAAAAAGTTAGCAATGACATTCGACAGAATACCATAAATTACGTCGCCCGTTAGGCTGGTGTGGTACAAATCGTGCTTATTCCTGTAGAAAATAGCCTCTAAAATTGAAAGATTGCTTCAAATCATGATATTTCTACATTTATCCGTGCAGGAACGGAGAAAGAATACAATTTCCTGCGGCCCGGCGGCCTGTCGTAAGAGGCGACAAAACAACCCACAGCCAGGTGGTAGGGCATTTGCCCGACTGGATGGCTACCACCCCTGGTCTAGAGTATGTCGCCATAACAATCTTGTGTTGTGTTCCGGCATTAGTGACCAGGCTCCAGTCTCCTTCAAGAGAGCAGCAGCGCATTCGTAGCACCTTTGGTGTTGCAAATGTCCATAGGCGATGGTAACCGCTGTCCATCAAGTGGGCCGTCTGCCTGTCTGCTGATCTCCTGCAATAAAAAAATAATAATAATTAAAAATATTAAATAACAAAATCGGAACAAAACATGATACATTTCATGCATTTATGGTACGCAGATTGAAAGTTGGCACAAAATAGGGTATTTCCATATAAAAATAACTTATCGACTTTTGAATGTTTTATTAGCTTAAATTCTAGGGTGCCGAAGCCGAAAAAGTACATTATTTGTCCACGGTTAAGCTGTTTTTTTTTACATATGTAACATCACTACAGATTCAAGTCAATGTCAAAATATTTGGGAGTTTTTGGCGGGAACTGAGAAAAGATCTTGTGCTGTGCAGTTTTATTATCTAAAATGTGTAAAATTACTCTAAAATTAACAATAGTTGTAGAATATTGATAGTTTGTAAGCAGTCATTACGTGTTTTGTGAGAAATGTGAACTTTATAGTTAAATGTGGCCTTTTGAGTTGTCACAAGAACTCCGTTGCATGGCACTAGCTGATTCCTTAAGATTCAGCCGTGCATAGGCTTAAGAAAATGAAAAAACTATAATATAAACTAAGATCTGGCTTAAAAGCCTAGCTGCCAAGCCATAAACATAAATAAATAATAATAATCAAAATATTGGTGGTCGGTTGCATTCGGTTGATATTTAAAAAAATTGAGAACTGCGAGTGAGAAATATCTAATTTGAGTTATTTAAAGTTTTTTCAAGTGATTTACAAGCATGTCTGAGCAGTCAAATACTATTTGCGCACTCAATAGTGGAGCGAAGAAAAAGATACGTCGGGAAAGGAAAGCTTTATCCGAAAGAAACAATAAGTTAAATCGATCAATTATGATCGTGTAGCATGTAGAATGTTCAATCTGTTAGAAGATTACAATATGTGCATAATTTTGTTTTAGATATGCAGACGATGACCCGTTGTGCTTAAGAATTGAATGCACCTGTAATCATGAACCACCTTACCTTATTTTTTCAAAACATGATATTTCCAAATAGTTTGGTACAAATCATGATATTTTCATAATATCTGATCAGAACATGATATTTTCATTTTTTACATAAAAATAGATACGCAAATTGAAGTAAATAAAAATAATAAATAACGTATTTAAAAAGCTTTTACATTTATTTATTTATTAGAACCCATGTTTTTTTAATTGCACAAAAGCAAAGTAGTTGCCGGTTTTTAACCTTTTGTGAAAAGTTAGACATGATGGAATTATCATGTTTTGTTCTGTCACTCCTCATTTCGATTTGATGATTCTCAAAAATTTAAATTAAACTTATAAATCAAAATATAGCTACAATCTTGACATATATTTATCACTTAATCTCTTCATAGCATATGTAAGGTTATTTGAAGTGCTTTTTAACTGACCTTTCTGCAGAATGCTTGGGAATGAATACTTTATAAAGTCGTGTAACTCTCAATTATAAAAATCACATATTATCATATCTAATGGATATTTAATACAATATTTTGTATTGGTTTATATATTTATATAGCAAATTTTAATATATTATAAGTACTGTAAGCAGCCAAAACTCTTTGTGTAATCGAGATTATTCTTAAATAACTAAAATGAGAAGTACAAGGCATCACCTCACACACAAACATTCGTATATTAAAAAGTAAAAAACGGGCGCCTATTCTGTACATTCTCGCTTCCTCCCTCAAGTTTTTATCGCGTTCACACTGTAGAACAAAAGGGTGAAAAACAAAGCTTCGCCGCCAGCGACACCTGTGGAGTGAGGATGAAACTCGACACCTCGCTCTTCGAGCCGCCGACATTCTATAACAGCCTTTAGACTTTTGAATATAGAATTTAAGTCTCAATAACTGGTTTTATATTCCTTTATGAAATTTCTATCATACGAAAACAAACTCTATTATTGATGGAATAAAGTTGATTTTTGTATGATCGGGTTTAATAGTATTAAGATTCAAGCTGTACGTGATACCGTCAACCTTTCGCCAAGTAGTTTGAAATTGGAATAGTTTTATAGTTATTACATATTAGGCCGATATCATTGTTATACTATAAAGCGTCATTTACATTAGTTAAGAGGCGAGTTGACTTGCCTAACTTGTGAGTTAAGCTCTTATATTTTTCGACAGTTTAACTTGCCTACTTAAATAGCGATTTTTGTCCAAACGACTTATGGAAATTAAGGACTTAATTCGGCGTTTTCGATGCTGATGATTAGAATTTTTGTTTCGCGGCATGGAAATAACGGGAAATACAAAAATTTATATCTACAAAAATATTGATGTTTACGTATGTTTGTTTGTTGTTAATATACTAATATGTAATAAGATGTTTTTTGAATTATTTATTAGGTATTAGAGACGACCGTAGGATTTTCTTTCCTATAAGGCCGTGTCTGTGACAGATCCTGAACACGGCGTCTAATATCAATCGACGTTGGACGCCGCGTCTGGCGTCTGAGAGAGACCAGTCTAATGCAGTTTCATGATAAGCAGTCCTCGGTCGCGTAAGGCGTCACACGGTACGCAGCCTACGGCGTTTATAACAGACCGTCGCCTTAGAGAGATATATGTACTTATCTGTCGCAATATATTTATGTAAAGATTATTTCGAATGAAAGCAAAACCGCGCTATGGGTATATCTTGTTACCCGACGTATGTGCCATTGACCCCAAACCTGTCTCTAGGAAATACGCGATATTAATGCTTGCCACCGTATGATCCTAATTACTATATTTCGTGGAAGACTACAACATTCTTTATGACACGGTAAATGTATGAAATTCGCCATTTTCGATGCCCCACTTCTCTCCCTCTATCCCATTCTCCTTTTCCAATCCCGTATTCTATCCGCTCTATCCCATTTCTCCTGCCTGATTGATTCTTATACTTCATTGTAAAGGCTAGCTCCATGAGCTGCGCCTTCTGCCTCTATGCTTTCATCTGCTTTGCAAAAAGAAATCGTTTCTTTTGGTCTCTGACACTTGGAAGTAAAAAGAATCCTTACTTCGGTATCTATATGTCACACCCTATTTTTTCTTAAGTATTATAAATATTGTAGATATAAAAAACGTATTACACTTTTTCTTATGATGCATATCTATTGTGCATCTGTCAATGTGTTTTGTCATAATTGTGAAAATACATTTTTGTTTTATTAAAAAAGAGGTATCAAAAAGTTAACATCTTTTAGTAAGGTAATATATAATCGAGTAATATATTAATGACAATAGTTTTTTTTTGTACTTATATAAAATCAACCGGACAACCTTTTGTCCGGTTTACCAAAATATCTTCTTGACCATAGTAAAATAAAGAAAACCGCCCATCTGGCGCTGTGGGAAAACGTCGATTGATTAAATAATGTGTTAATACATATCTTCGAAGTATTTATATACAAAATATTCGAAAGCTAATAATATAGATTGGCGTTCAGATATTTCTTATAATGGCGTTAACGTTATAATGACTGCGACATAAATTCTCGTAAAGAAACCGGTCGCGTTCTCTATGCCATGCCAATACTGTGGAATTCTTAATGTTTTCCTTCTATATTGTATTTTTTCGTAAACATGAATAATAACATTATGTGTCTCAATAAATTATACTATTATAGATAACGTGAAAATTTATTCAAACATGAACTTTATTATCAAAGACGTAGAGTCGTGTAAGTTGTTATGACAAGTCGTTGAAAAATTACAAATCGTTATATTTTAAAATTTATTGTTATAGGCCTTTAGATTTTTTATTTTCTTTACCCTATCTGCATAATTGAAAACTGTGTTCAATTTATAGTGATTAAAGTCTTAATTTAATAGGATTACTAATAATAAATAAAATAATAAACTATGTGTCACTCACGCTAATGTATGAATGTGAAAGTGTCTTTATTTACCTGTTTGAAAATTAACCGATTATCGTGACATTTGATATATGTTAATATAAATATTAATATACCAAGGTTGCAGCTGTTTTGTTGATTGAATTTATTATGTCTGTTTACAACGATTCTTGATTTATTATACTGTACCTGCGATTTTCTTAGCATTTTTTAAAATTTGAATCAAGTAAAAATGCAATTATAAAATCTCAAGCATGTTTTCCTTTATTTTCTACCAATTTCCTATAAAAGCGTATTTTTTTAGTGTTTTTTTTAAACTATTAGTTTTTTAATACCTTTGTGCAAAAATTTTATAGGTATTTAAGCAATCGTCAATTATCCATAAAATTATAGAATAATCTTCAAGAAAAAGACAATTGTAACTCTCTGATAGACGCCTAACAGTAAAGTTATATTTCAATAAACCGTTGAAATTAATACAAACACACTATACTCTCTTAAAAACCTTAAATATTTAAACATCCCTCAAAAATAAATTAAACAGTAAAAGCTTTGAATTTCCCGCAAGAAAATATTTTTTCATTATTCGTCCTGGCAATACCGAAATGACATTCCGACCTCCCTGAAGGTAAAAAACATTACCATAGACTAAGGATTACAGATTCAAAATGGCGTCAATTAAATTCGTGCTAACACAATTAAAGGGAATGTCCCAATGCGATTGTATCTGGTGACCCGGGGGTATCGGGTAGCGGGTTCGACTCCCGGCTACCGGGTGAATGTGATTTATCGTGAAAACCGTTTGTTTTGCTCGTTAATTGAATAAATTTAAGGATCATGTATGTATGTGCCTTTGAGATAATGCGAGGGTTTACTTAGCATTGTCTCGGATTTTTTATCTGAGTAATGATCGATGAATCCGCACTACGACCAATCAGTACAGTACTATTATTAAGGAACTGAAAGGAGATGTTGTGCTGAGCAGTTTTATATTTTTAAATGTGTAAAATTACTCTAAAATGAACAATAGTTATAGGAGTAGTAATTATGTGTTTTGTGAGAATGTGAACTGTATAGTCAAATATAGACTTTTGAGTTGTCACAAGAACTCCGTTGAGTGGCACTAGCTGATTAACTACAGTTCAGCTGTGCTACACATAGGCTTAATAAAATGAAGAAACTATATTATATAAACTAAGATCTGGTTTAAAGACCTAGTTGCCAAGTCATAAATCTAAAAAAAAAATACTATTATTAAATTAAATGGATCAATAAAATCGAGTTTTTGGCGGCAACTGAAAGGAGATGCTGTGCAGTTTTATTTTTTAAAAATGTGTAAAATTACTCTAAAATGAACGATAGTCGTAGGAGTCGTAATTATGTGTTTTGTGAGAAATGTGAACTGTGCAGTCAAATGTGGCCTTTCAAGTTGTCACAAGAACTCCGTTGAATGGCATGAGATGATAACCTACAGTTCAGCTGTGCTAAACATAGGCTTAAGAAAGTGAAGATACTATATTGTAATCTAAGATATGGCTTACAGGCCTAGTTGCCAAGACATAAACCTAAATAAATAAATCAATAAAAACCATTATCGAATTAGGTAAGTGAAACATTCTACTGTTAAAATTATATTTCTCTGTTTCTAATGTTACATAATTTTGAAATGAATTTATTGCTAAATAGAATCTTACAGATTAACAATTGCAAGTCATGAGTCTCCCGCCGCTTCTTCCACCTATCTATTATGGATGTCCTTTTTGGGTCATATCATATTCTTTTAGGAAGAATTTTCGCTTGCAACGAATAGTTCTTCAAACCTCGCTGTCATTTTTAACAAAACCAATTTCCATTTAAAATGGAAGCATTCGACGATCGTTTGCAATTTTAATTTTGAAGTGAGTTTACTTTCGCAACCGGCCGTCCACTATCAGATCGACCAAGCCAACATTTGGCTTAAATTATGTTATTGACTTGAAATATCGATGCAATATATTATGTCATTAAGAAATCCTCAAGATATCCCTTAAGTATATACATTTACAAAGATCTGTCTGATATTTTTTACTGTGTTAAGACAATTGAGACATAGTATTGTTTCTCTATTAATTCATTTTCGACAAGGTATCGATTTAATTTCTTAAAAATGCTACACACATAAATCCATGAGGTTGCTATGCCACAGTCGTATGTGTGTTAATGTATGTATGTAACTATATTCGACAATAATTTAAAATATGTAACACGGAGTAGTATATCTTATATACTCGCATATAAAAGAAAGCTGAAAATTGGTGGGGAGGTAGCTTAGAACCAGAGGACGGACATAGGATATTTTTTATCCCGCCGGAATCGGTAGGTGGCGCTGAGATCGGGTTCTAAAATCCTCCTAATCACCTGGACCGATTTTGGTGATTTTGTTTTTGTGTTTGAGTGGGTTCCCAGATGGTTTAGATTCACAATTGGAACCGGTAGGTGGCGGTGAGATCGGGTTCTAGAATCTTCTTAATCACCTGGACCGATTTTGGTGATTTTGTTTTTGTGTTTGAGTGGGTTCCCAGATGGTTTAGATTCACAATTGGAACCGGTAGGTGGCGGTGAGATCGGGTTCTAGAATCTTCTTAATCACCTGGACCGATTTTGGTGATTTTGTTTTTGTGTGTTTGAGTGGGTTCCCGGACGGTTTAGATTGACAATTGGAACCGGTAGGTTGCGCTGGGATCGGGTCCTAGCTTTTTATTTATTTCAGAGCACGACAACGTTTGTCAGGGCCGCTAGTTAAGAATATGAAAACTGCAGAGGTCATCGTCATTATGTTAATCGATATTAATGAATTTTTACAAGTCATGTAAAGAAATGTAGAAAATATTTATTAAATTTGGAATTATTACATATTGTGTCTTACAATTATTTACAATTTCGGTATATAAGGAAAATCTTTATTGTAAGATTCACTATTAAACCCAATCAATCTGTCTCCATACGACCACACAGTATTCTTTATTAATTCATTATTTATAAGTCTAGTAACACAATAGGTTTGATTCGTCACACAACCGACCCGGGCTCCAGGTTGAATTCATAAAAATGCCTTATCACACACCATTACAGTACAATAACTGGAATTTCGAGACAAAAACCGAATAAAAAATGTATAACGTCTTACATAACCCATGGGTGCAGGGCCGTATTAAGGTAGACGAAAATATTACCCTTGAGAAGATGGATTAGTCCGCTCCAAACTTTATAGCTGGTTTTAGCAATAAGTAACTGTGTAATAGACGGTTTTTATACAAGAACAGCCAATTTGTAGTTTTCTGTGGCTTAAAATAATTAAATATAGGGCGGATAATGAGTCTGAAATATTATTTTAGGTTGATAAATCCAAATATTATTCATTTAGTTCAATTCGCCTACAATATCTGTAGTGTTATTAAAATTAAATGAATACATACATACATAACTTCACGCCAGGTCCCTTGCGGGGTAGGCACGAACAACAGAGTGCCATACAGGTTTATTCTTACACATCTCACTTGCTTCTTTGACATTCATAGTTCTTGTCATGCACGATCGTCTGTTCTTAAGGCTCCTGACATCACCTTCTGCAAATACATTAAAACTATTTGATCATGGAAGGTGTGTCGTGGCCTTCAGCGACTTCTGCATCCATCCACTTTTGAATTGTATATCTGTTTAGTCATTCTTTCATCATTCATTCTTTCCACATGCCCGAACCACCACCATTAAATGAATAATGGTTAATAAATGGTTTATTTTTGTTTTTTTTTTCAATTTACAGTCCATTAAACTTTTTGGCGTAACAGAGGACGTAAGGAAAATTACGTAAACTTTTTACTTTGACTTTTCATACAAATTAACACGCCTTTTTAACGCAGCGGTAGGCAGAGACGATAAATCTCCACTTCCTACTGTGTATACCAAGATACAAAAGATAAGACACTAATAAATGTTTAGCAAAAGATGAGAGGAAACAAAATACAGAAAACTGTGAAGAATCACATCGTTGAGAACATTATACAGTTTGATACATAGGAATAGGTGTTTTGAACACTACCTGTTTGCGATTCTTGGAAAATTTTACTAAGTAAAATAGTTATTATCGAAAACAACGCTTCCCAAAATAAATATGCTATTAAATATTATTAGAAATTTAGAAAATTAGACTTTCTTCATACACATTTATAGTTATTTATTTATTTAAAGGAACAAAAAACAGCTACAATATAAAATATGAAATAATAATAGTAATGACTCGAATCCGTATCTGCAAAAGTACGGTCAGCTACATACAATAAGTAGCGTACATTTATCCCGAATCGCGAGCGTCGCGCCGCAAGAATTATCTGGGCGGCTATCAAAAACCACCGCCTCGGTATTAAAACAACAAAAAAAATAAAAAAAACATACATTCGACAAGAAATTATGATACTACCAAATACGCGGGAAAAAAACGAACTGGCTTTATATAATGTAACTGTTGGATTCCGTTCCAATTATCTTCTTTCGGCTCTTTTCGCTCGTTTCGTACAGCAGTCACATTTGTCTACTGTTTTGCTGGCTGTACTTAAACGTAATTGGGCGGTGTTTGGCTAAAATGATTCAATCCGTACCAATGTTTTTGGTGAAATTCGCTGTGATTGTGTAAAATTACGGTTTCTTGCCATTCTAATTCCAGACGTACTGTGCGAAAAAAAATGTTCTTCTCTTAAACTCGTTAAAGCTGATTTACATTAATCCAGCTACTGACTTCAGCTTTGAAGAAAGCCACTGGTGACGTCAGTATAGCGCTACCATACCTGACTGAAAGTTCGCTCCCCAAGTCAGTAAGCTAGATCATTTTAATTCTAATTTCTTTTTCTAATTTCACTTTATACTAAATTTATTTAGTAAAATATTTTTTAATAAATTTATAGGTAGGTAGATAAAATATTTTAAAAAAATGTGTGCATTATAAATCAACTTAAATTTTTGGAATGACAAGTGCCTGTTTGAAAAAGTCAATATTATATGTTGATATAAGTTTATTAGTTTCTATTATTTATTAGTCACAGTTATGTTTTGGTTTGTGTTAGGTGTCGTTTTTATCTATTATTATAAATAATATTTAATGCATGGAGATAGTTCTTATAAAATTAATTGAAGACATGAGTGGATAAAGGTGATAAGTCGCATAATTCCAATTCTGAGTAAATCGAGATAAAAGTTTTACTTTTATTTGAAACTGAACTGAACTTAACACCTTTAGCAATTTTTTATTTTTTAAATATGCCTTATATCTGTGGTCTAAGGTCTGTAGTCATTTGGTATCGATTTATAACTTTCATCTACGCAAAAAAAAGCAAATAACCGAATATGCGACATATCATCTTCATCCACTCACGTCTTCAATTGTTAGTTTTCTTAATATTTAAAGCTTTTTATATTTTACAAATATGCTTCGTTCGCCCTAAACCAAGAACCGTATTTCACGAAATAATTCACATTTTCTGAGGTAAATTGTATTTTAAAATTTTATTTTCATGATCCTGAGTAAAGAACAAACAAACAAAGTCACTTTTACACGTTTATATTAGATACGAAGACTACCTTAAAAGGTAAAATAGAAAGCCAAGTTAGACTTGTCTATCAAACATGGTATGGTAATTGTTCCTTAACAAACTAAAAGTATTTTGTGCTCTTCTTGCCTAAACACAGAACACCTCATTATACTAATTAGTAAAAAAATGGCGAAACGTCGATCAGGCTCCTGGTGCAATTCCGGGTAGGTGCACTTCGATAGGGCTACCACTTCAAATTTATGGAAATGGAATCAAAAATTGTATACCGAGTTCTTTCATAAAAAATAAATCACCTTAGATATTTCCATAAAAATAGGCAATTGAAAATATAGCTTATTATTATATAATTTATTAGAACTATACAAACAGGTATAACACAGAAACAGATATAACTGTACACAACCAGTCCAAACCTAATGCACGACTCAATCACACGCGCAAAGTCCGTGACTAACGTCTTGCTCCGCTTGTGGCTATCGCTTGACTGTCTATTTCTGCATTGGGACATTGCTTTATACTACACAAATAAAATATATCTCTTGACCGCGTGACTGAACTGAATTTCTTAGAATAACACCTGGCTAATGGCTATCATAAAAGATTACAATACACAATGTACTGTTTTTCTTATTACAAATTGTAAACACAAAGTAAACAAAAGAAGTTCAAATTTTAAAAACATAATAGCATGTGTTTCTACAGAAGCAGGTGTGAATTTGTCTTTTGTCGGTAATCAGGTTGTAACAATAATAACAGCCCTTAATCGTCCTACTACTGGACTTGAGCCTCCCAATTTCGTAGGGGAACGGACAGTGTAGCAACGCTTATCGAAGGCGGCTTAATGGGTTTGATACACTGGTTATCATGGTGTGCAGGTGTCATCATAATGTTTTCCTCTATCGCCAACACGTAGTTATAATAAAAATATACCTACATAGTTTGTAAGACAATTGTCTTAACTATGCTGTGTTTACACGTTAGAATATTAACCTATGCACTTATTTAATTACAATATGCTAAATCTATTTCGTTTTGCAGACTAAATAAAAAAGAACGCTCGTTTGCCCTCCTAGATAAATGGCATTAGCGGTAAACGAATAAAATATAAAATCTATAGAAATGACGTTGTTAGTTTAAAAAAGTATATCGTGACATTACAACTGTTACATGAAAATTGACTAAATGTTTTATGAGCTGTCATTTCTGTAAAGTTGTCACTGCATTTTGAAGTACAAGAAATAACTTTGTTGGCAAAAGATTTTTACTTAATCCGACTGTATCAGAAAGACATTCAGCGAAACAATTCAATTGATGATGTTTATGAAGCGCTTATGGCACTTGTCTAGGGGGTAGGTCAGAAAACTGCTTAATGCACTACGCATACTTTTTTGGTCAGGAATCGAAACCACGTCATGTAAGTCGCGTCGCTGACGATGGATAGTAAAAAAACATGATTCTATGAAAAAATGTTAATAGGCCAGCCCTGAATTTCACCGTTGAGTCCCGCATCAAGATAGTCCGGGAGCTCGCTAATGAAAAGCGCCTTGTCCGCTTTATTAAGTCTAATGTATTCAGCCGATCGACTAGCCGATTTGGTGCCAAATGTCAGAGCCGTGTACTTTACTGCTCCGATTGTGCTTTATGAATTAGTCCCCTATTCTCAACTTCCACATTTCTGAGATACACTTGTCTTAACATTTGTTAGATATATTTTCTAATTAATTTAAATTAAACCATTCTCATAATAATATCGTACAAAATTATCTAAGATGACGAAATTTACCTAAAAGATTATTCATTTCAAATCTATTACAGATTCATATTTTGAAAAATATTCATCTATGTATTACGTATGGCAAAAAGTTTGTATTCCTTTTTACGAAAATTACGCGGACGGAGGAGTATAAAATTTCGCACGCTTACAGTTTATATAGAGAAAGAGTGCAGAAAGCTAATATTTTTTTAAAATGATGCATAAAAAAAATGCATTAAATCAATAATAAAAACATTACACACACTACCATGTATTTGACATACACACTCTGTACTCTTTTGTTTATTGTTAAAGTCAAACTAACAGTGTGGCCTTGGCGAAATATGTGATTAGAAGTATATATAGTCTTTGGAGTCTTAAATGTTGAAGTTTATAATTTCAACTCACTATTTTGATCGAATTTCGACCACGGTTGACCACTAGTTTTGATAACGAAAACAAAATTAAAAATATTTTTCCAACGAAAATTAAAAAATGAGAATATTTATTTCTTAGAAAACAAATACACAAAAACACAAAAAAATTACTTGTATCAGAAGATCTTGCTCTTCCATACCTTAAATATTATTGTATTTAAAAGTATCTAAAATATTTTCATACTATAAATTACATAAAATTGATATAAAAAAAAATCTTATACATTTTATAATTGTAACCAACCAACGTCAGGTGAAATTATTAATATACTAAGGATTTGCTCAAGTTGAAAAAAAATCAGAAAACAATCAAAATTTTAAATCGTTCAAGATCCGACCATTAGGGTCGGACCCCACACGAATTTAAATAATCAATATTGACGACGAAATGTTTTAATCTTTTATTTATCATTCAATTATTCGATTCAAATAGTCGGTGCCTTTTTGCAAATGGCGGTCGCAGGTTTTTATGAGTTTTCATATTACTTTAATTCCTTGAAGTCCCAATAACTGTTTGAGTATTTTTAAATTTCGAATATTTTCTTATCTTTACGGCAAAGGAGTCTCGTTCAGTTGGCTGCCACGCTGAATTAATGAATTTTTATACGTAAATATTATGAGAATGCATCCCGGGTCAAAATTTTAGGATACTTTAGGAACAAAGTTCCATATCGCACGTTACTCGGCGGATGGAGGCTAGACGAAAAGTGTTAATGGAAAAAAATGCTGACCACTGCATATTATTATACAATTTCGAACTTTAATGTAATGAAATAAGATCTAAAACAATATCCATTCGTGCAATACACGTTGTTTTGCAAAAAGAAAGTCTTGTAATTTTCAATAACAGCGCATATACGTCCCACTGCTGGGCTCAGGCCTCCCACTATAGGGAAACGGACAGTATACACACCACGTTTCTCCAAGGCGGTTTGGCAGGTTTGACACATCGCTTATCTCTGTGCAGGTTTCATCACGATGATGCCAGAACACAACTCAAAGTTTTTATGACGGCATACTCCCGACTAGGGGTGGTAGCTATCCAGATGCGCAAATGCTCCACCACCTAGCTTTGCCGCAGGATATAGTCTTGTTTTTCCGTTCCTGCACGGAGATATACATAGACGAATACAGCAAAAAAGATGTGCTGCGGTCGTAGTTTTCTAGTGCCGCCGCGTCGTTGTCGTTAACTAACACACGTCGTCGTTACAGCAACGCTAACGAAGTTTTCCCAGCACATGCTAATACAAAATATGAATTAAAGAAAACATGTCCCTAGACAGTAGAAACACCTAACTAAAATTACTATAAAAGATTTGATTTGATGGTAGACTTATATATAACTTTCAATGAGTATTATTTGATGTTGATATTAGACGGATCAACCAAATTGAATTAATTTAGTTGAAAGGACAGAACTTAAAACGACGCTCTTCAATGACATTGAATGTTTTTAAGATTATGTTTATACAATTGAAAGACAGAATTGATCCGTCTAACGTCGGCCTAACCTATATGCAGATGAATGCAGTCTATAGACACTGCTGTGGTAGAAAGAAGGTGAAAGCACCATTCTCAACAGCTCTACGAGTTTGTTGCAAATGAATGCACAGTTGAATGGTACGGTCACTCATCTTACACAAGTTCAACGCACAGACATCATTACACATTTTATGATCACCAATAAACTTTAGTTTATCTTTTATTCGAATCCGACAAAAGGAGAGCAATTAAAATGCTTATTAAGGATTCCTTATGTCTCTTTTGATAAGTTATCCGATAATTAATATTGAAACTTTATTACACTTACTTGGTAGATAGATAGATAGACAGCACTTTATTGTACGCCAAAACATAGATAAATATAAATAGAAAAATACCATAGATAGATAACACTTTATTATACACCAATACATAAATGAACTTAAAGACAAAAATGATATCTAGTTATGTACAAAGGGAAGTCTTATCGCTGAAAAGCGATCTCTTCTAGACAACCCTATACTTGATTTAACTTTTGCAGTAGCTCTGCCTGGCGCTTCGTCCGCGCGATAGTTGAGAGTTTGTATTCAAATCCTGGGTACCATCATCCAAGTCACTGAAAGGAAATTACACGAGAATATAATATATACAATTTTCTACGACCGGTTGGCCTGTCGTAGGAGGCGACAAAACAACCCACAGCCAGGTGGTAGGGCATTTGCCCAACTGGATGGCTACCACCCCTGGTCTAAAGTATGTCGCCGTTACAACCTTGACTTGCGTTCCGGCATTAGTGACCAGGTTCTAATCTCCCTTAAGAGAGCAGCAACGCATTTGTAGCACCTTTGGTGTTACAAATGTCCATAGGCGATGGTAAGCGCTTTCCATCAAGAGGGCCGTCTGCCTGTCTACTGAGCTCCTGCAATAAAAAAAAATACCTGTCTCGGGCCCAATTGGGATTGTTCACTTTTTTTCAATTTAGCTATTTGAAAAACCATTTAGAGGAATAGTGTCCCTAATCATTTATGTCTAGTTAAAATTCCAAAAAACGTACGATCTTCTTGTATTTTGTAAGAAATGCATTTGACCTTTATTTGACCTTACTAAATCCAATCAGGTGGACCGTCTGCTTTCTTCGTCTGCTTTCTCTTGCTGAAGCAGGCAAACCTGTTTTAGGCGTAAAAAATCTAGCTGTACTTTTTTTGATTTAAGTTCTATAACATGGATTTTCCCTAAAGACCACTTTAAAAAATTTAACCATAACTATAGAAAATAATAATGGTTGAACACGAAAAATTATAAGCTAGCGACAAAAACCACTAAAATAATCACGATACGACGTAATGAGTAATGACAGTGACATTTAAATAGTAGCACAGATTACTATGATTATATATAGATAAAGCTTACTTTTATTATTTTTGTTTTCTAGGCAAAGAAATCGATGTAAACTTGTCCCTTATGACATCATCGGAGAAATAATTTCAAAATCGAATTATAAAAAAAATAACGCTTAAAATACAAAAATATTCAAATTATGTAGTATCTCAAAATACCCTATTTTACGTAATAAAAATATAAAATTAGACGGTATTTTTTTGTGAACAATCCCCATTCTGCTAATACTATCTCGACAAAATCGCCGGACACTATGACCTCAATCGTAGGTTTGCCTAATTTCGGTATCCTGTCAATACCAATGGCGTGCCACTGGAATTTTTATGAAATATATTTACGAGCAAAATCTCGGGAATTTTTAAAAAAAATTGTTGGTACCTTTTCAACACTATCTCAATGGAATGATGCTTTGAATACCGTCGCAATGCCATGATATTGAAATAGCAGAATTGGGCGCCTGTTCGAGTATCACCTGAACGGCGTAACGAAATGTGTGATGTTTGAAATATTCACACTTCAAAAAATGGTGACTAGTCTATTTTGTGGCTCCATCTAGTAGAGTAGTATTTAGGAGATTTTCAGTGTTAGATGTTTATTGAACAATAGTTGTTCTTAGATTATAGATCAGATGGATTGTTCTTACAAGCCACACCACAGATAGCTATAATATTCAAACATCTGGCATTTTATGGTCGAATAAGCCGCTTTTCATTTATAAGTTTCGTTTTCACTGCTTATAATATTTGCAAAATATTTCCTTCATGCAACACTACACTGCGTGTAGTTTTACGATCATTAAATTAGTAGAGTTCGTTTTTAGAAAATCGTCTCTGTTTAGTGGAGTTTAGGTTGTTTTTTGAACAGCTAAATAAATTATGTGGACGCGCCTGTGGACTATTGTTGACATTATGCGTTTTATGTTTTTCTCTATTGTTTAATATTATGTTATGTTATTATAACAGTCGCTTAGACGGCGCACAATTTGTGTGATGCAATTTTGGTACATTCAAAGTACAGAATAATTTAATTTACAGTATTTCCTAAGTCCATCCTATTTCCTATTGATCGTGTATTAGCAGAAGGTGATGTCAGGAGTCTTAAGAATAGACGAGCGTGCATGACAAGAGCTATGAATGTCAAAGAAGCAAGTGAGGTGTGTAAGAATAAGCCTGTATGACACTCTGTTGTTCGTGCCTACCCCGCAACGGACCTGGCGTGAAGTTATGTATGTATGTATGTATTTCCTAAGTGGAAAAATTTACGTAATCGTCTTTTCTGTATTTCATGTTATTTCCCTGAAATATATCTTATTTTCGTCTCTTAGGTACAGTGCAATTAATATTCAAGGCTTATAAGTTGAAACAAGTCGTGGTAGCGTAATGGCTAGCGCACGCGTTCCAAGTTCAAACGGCGCGGGTTCGATCCCGGCCGGAACGCATACACCACTTAGGCAGTTTTCTGACCTAATGTGCGTATTGTTACAATTACCCTGTGCTAATACCATGAAACCAGCACATCGAGACAACCGATGTGTCAAACCTGCCAAGCCGCCTTGGACAACTGTGGCAAGTATACTGTCCGTCCCCTTATAGTGGGAGGCCCGAGCCCAGCAGAGGGAAGTCTATGGGCTGTTATTATATAAGTTGAAACAAACAAACATGAAAATAATAATTAAATTAAATTAAGACCAAATTCTGTACAATAAATGGAAAATAAATAAATAATTAAATTTCGAAAAAAGTCATCGTTTTTATATAATTTTTTCTAATTATTTATAACTTAAATCAATATTTTCCTCACGAATATGCCGCGGGTTCAACTCTTCCAAGTATACCTATGTTACTTATATAAAACTTAATTAGGTAATTTATATACTCGTTAGTGAACAATTATATAAATGACTAGAGTTTACCCCGCGGCTACGCCGCGGGTTAACCTCTAGTGCGTGTCTCTTGTTTAACAGGTTATATTATATTACATTTTTATGTGTTTGCCCACGGAAGATTCACTTCATTTTATATCGCTAATTATACCATCCCGCGTCTATCTGTCAACAAAATAGATTACAAAACTTGACCAAAAAGGCCAAAATGGTCTAAATGACCAAAAGACCACAGCGACCGACTTGGCCAAAATTACAGAATAGGCAAAAACGACCAAAAAGGCCAAATAGGCCAAAATGACCATAAAGGCCAAAATTACCGAATAGGCCAAAATGACCAAAAAGGCCAAAATGACCATAAAGGCCAAAATGACCGAATAGGCCAAAATGACCAAAAAGGCCAAAATGACCAAAAAGGCCAGAATGACTAAATAGGCCAAAATGACCAAATAGGCCAAAATTACCAAAAAGGCCAAAATGAAAATTATCCCTTGTCCACCCTTAGTATTTAATTTACACACGTACCGAATTTCAGCCGAATCGGCTCATTAGTTCTTCCGTAAAAGCATAACAAACAGAAAGACAAATATATTTTTATCCCGGAAACTATCCCACTTTTCGGGATAAAAAGTATCCTATGTTCATTCTCGGTATCGAAAACATATATATATATACTGAGTTTCAGCCAAATCGGTCCAGTAGTTTTTACGTGAAAACGGAACAGACAGACAGACAGAGTTACTTTCACATTTATAATATTAATAGGGATGTTAAAAACCGCTTAATAATCAGTTGCTTGGTTTAGGAGGATGGTAGGGTATTTGCCCGTCTGGATGGCTAAAACCCCTGGTCTAGAGTAGGCCGCCATAACAACTTTGAGTTGAGTTCCGGCATTAGTTCCCGGGTTCCAGTCTCCTTTTAAAGAGTAGCATCACATTGATAACACCTTAGGTGTTACAAGTGGCGATGGTAACCGATTTCCATCAGGTAGGTAGTCTGCCTGTCTGCTGACCTCATACAATTTTTTCCAGGTAAACTACTTAAAAGAATATTTTAAACCAATCTGGCGATGTAGGTGATCCTGAGTGTCAAATAGTAAATAACTTAGACACATATTATCTTGATATATAAAAATGAATGTTTGTCTGCATGTGGATGGAAGGTACACCGCTGATATAGAAAGAAGAGTGAATTTGGGGAATAGTGTGAATGGAGCGTTAGGTAAACTTCTAGGCGCTAAGAACCTCAGCCAGAAGGCCCAGCTTAGCATACACAACGCGGTGCTGGTACCTACGCTCACGTATGGAAGCGAGAGTTGGGTATGGAACTGAGAGCATGAAAGTAGAGTAAACGCGGTCGAGATGCGAGCTCTGCGCAAAATCTGCGGAGTGACACTCGCGGACCGCGTTCGTAATACCGAAGTAAGACAGAGAGTTGGTCTGAAAGAGAGTGTCGGGGTGTAGGTAAGGAAAGGAATGCTCCGGTGGTTCGGGCATGTGGAACGAATGTATGATGAAAGAATGACTAAACAGATATACAATGCAAAAGTGGATGGATGCAGTGGATGGATGCAGTGGATGGATGCAGAAGGCCACGACACACCTTCCATGATCAAATTGATCTAGCTGAAGGTGATGTCAGGAGCCTTAAGAACAGACGAGCGTGCATGACAAGAACTATGAATGTCAAAGAAGCAAGTGAGGTGTGTAAGAATAAGCCTAAATGGCGCTCTGTTGTTCGCGCCTACCCCGCAAGGGACCTGGCGTGAAGTTATGTATGTATGTATGTATGTCTGCATGTCCTTTATAGAATCGCAAGCTATACATTTGATCATGTGATGATGTTTAGCAAAGTTGTTGTGCCTGAGCCAGAGAAGGTTTCTGTGAACGAACTTCACAATTGGACCCGGTAGGTGGCCCTGCTGTCGGCATATCGATTGAAGCTTTTCCGGGCAGGACAACGTCTTTCGGGACAGCTAGTAAAATATATATATACAAAAAGTCGATTATAAGAATTGAGTTCTAGTTAATGTTATAGAAATAAAACAGCCATTAGCTGCGATTCAGGGATGCGGCGATGTTCACTGTCTTGATCCCTAAATAGAATCGAACCCGCATCTAAATAGGTCCGCTTCGTGTACCATACGCCCGTAATGGTTGTGTTGCCTTCGATTCCCAATTACAGCCTTATTGGGCCAAAGGCTATTGTCGGAAACATGGCTAAATTTAAAGACGATTCCAAGTAAATCTATTTAGCGTATTATTTAATCTTTATTCTATTTGTGGAAGAAGAAGCATGAAGAATTAATTGAATTGTATGATAAGGAACAGTATGATAAGGTTACATTGTGAACTGAAAGAAGATGTAATAACAAGAGTTGAAAAAGGAGTTGCCAGGTGGTAGGGCATTTGCCCGACTGGATGGCTACCACCCCTGGTTTAAAGTATGTCGCCATGGCAACCTTGAGTTGTGTTCCGGCATCATTCTCCAGGTTGCATGACGCCCTTAGAGAATGACAGCACTTTAGTAGTGTCTTTGGTGTTAGGAATGTTCATAGGTGACGGTAACCGCTTCCCATCTGCTTGTCAGCTAAACTCATGCAATAAAAATCAAAAGTATGGTAACGGTAATAAACGAAAGCAGATGCTTACAGCATTTATTTAGATCAAATTTATTATACAATCTAGGCTTCTAAACCAGAGTGATATACCAGCAATAACGAAAGTGCACAGCGTTTTCTATCCCGGCGTGACCGCACACCACCATATTTGGTATAACAGCTTCTGCTGCTTGTACAATTAAACGCGGGTGTGATCACGAGCGTTATAAGTGTGCGCAGGCCCTTATATTTTAAACGAGATTGTGAGTTATAAGTGTCAGCGAGAAAACCGCTAAAAAAAGGTTTTTTTCAAAAAATAATAATAATTATATGATTTACTAGCTGCGCCCCGCGGTTTGCGGCGTGTTGATGGAAAATCGTTATATTTTGGATAATTCGCACTATCTTAATATATATAAATCTCCTGTCACGATGTTTGTCCGCGATAGACTCCTAAACTACTCAACCGATTTTAATCAAATTTGCACACCGTGTGCAGTTTGATCCAACTTGAAAGATAGGATAGTTTTTATACAGTTGGAAACGGTAGGTGGCGCTGAGATCGGGTTCTAGAATCCTCTTAACAACGGGGAGCGATTTTGTTTTTGGGTGTTTGAGTGGGTCCCCGGATGGTTTAAATCCACAATTGGAACCGGTAGGTGGCGCTGGGATCGGGTCATATTTTTTCAGAGCAGGACAACGTCTGCCGGGGCCGCTAGTATCTTTATAAATTATAGCCTACGTGTTGTTCTGATGTGTAAACTAGTAAACTATATATTGTAAAGTTTCATCAAAATCAATTCGGTAGTTTTATATTAATTGATATGATATTAGATTATCTCTTCTTGGTGTCGCTTTTTAGTTTCATTGAGTTTCAATTCACAACGATTCTAAAGAGATTTCAAGTCATAATTACTGTTTGAGTAACATTATTTTAGTCTGCTTTTCTGTGAGTATTATCTTACAGTATGTAAAGAGACCGGTATCATTGTTATAGTACTTGTAACGATACGTCGACCAGGAAACGAATTTGCACTTTTTGAGTATCAGACTCGAGGTGTGTTACCAAAAAGATAAAAAGGCTTAAAATACGTATGATACAGTTTAAATTAATTATAAGTACTGCTGATTATCAGATTGAGGAAAAAGCTTGTAAAATGTACATGATTGATGTTTGACGTTATTTTTCTTTTATTTAAGGCTAGAGAATAATTTGTAAACTTGCATCATCGGTATGGTATAAGTGGCCCACCAAGCGCCGGCCGGACTTCAGCGCTATATCCCAATTAATATTATTAAACTTTTATTGCATACAATCTCATGCAACGTAATGTACAAAACGATTTTAATATGCTTCAGGACAAGTAAAAGTGACCACCTCATTGGTGTGGGTATTTAAGAACAGTGATATAGAATCATACATAAAACATTTCTGTTTGGGAGGAATAATTAAATTTTGCGCCCCAAAACCTAGAGAAAAGGCATTATTACGCTGGCTGCGGGTCTCTAGGGTTTCCGTTAAAACTGAAGCCGTGACGCTAAATTTCTCCATTCTCCAATAGCATGGAGAAATGAGAAATGCGAAGTCTAAAGAACTTTGGTATTTAACACATTTAAGAACACATTCTAAAGTAATGTAGTAAGTAACACCTGATTTTCAAAATTTTATCAATGAAATAATTTTAATCATAATTTAAACAATTATAATAAGATATAAGACAATTTTCTGTTTTGTTGTAAGATTCGTTTTTGATATACAATAAAGAATTATCTATTTAAATAATTTAATATACATGTTGTTTACTTGTTTTTAACTATCCAAAGCAATATAAACTACAAAAAATAATCTATATTATAATAATATAAAAATTAACGTGTAGCCTAAATTAATATTTTCATGATAATATTAATTACAAGAAGGAAAGATTTAAAAATAATTAATGGCAACTCTAAATGTTGTAAAGCACAGTTTTACATATCTGCCTGTTGAAATTTCAACAAACTACCTCTTTACCTAAAGTTAAATATATACAAAATGCAACCTTTTAAGCGTAATGTTAAAGCATTCCTTATTAAACAAGCATTTTACTCAGTTGACGATTATTTTTGTGCTCTATGATAATATGATTACATAAAAATGCCTTCCTATAGACATATTTGTAAAATTATTAATATTATTGTAAATTATATTTTCACAAATGTTTTTTGATAATAAATTAATATGAGTAAATAAATAAATAAATTAAATAGCCTATTTTTTCCCATAATTTCAATAAGTAAGCAAAAATATTTGTAAATGTCAGTTCATTTCAGCTATTTCAAAATTATTAGCTATAATGGTTATACATATTTTAGACAAATTCATTGCACCAAAGTGTACGATTTGAAACGATGTTGATGCACACAGTGGCAATTAAAACGGCCCAGTATTAACGATTTAAAAAATAACTGAGAGGAATGGGGTCTACTTTTATGATTGCACTATTCTCGTACAATAATAATTATGGCATTTAATGGTAATCATTAGTTTTATTGCTGTTGAAAGTTAAGTAGAAATTTAAAAAATTAACTGACGATTCCCGCACTCAAAGTTGAATGATGTTTCATTAACGTAGAAACTACAAGTATTTTGTTATATAAAATATATTTTCAGAAATATTTAATATGTAAACAAACTCGCTTATATTTATTTGTTCACAACTTTACTACGGAATATATATAATAGCGGTATGTAAATTAACATCAACGGCGAGCGCATCTCTCACCTCCGTTTCGCCGACGATATCGTCGTCTTTGCAGAGACTTTGGAGGAGCTTACCGAAATGCTGGGCAGCTTAAATGAATCTTCCGACGGGTCGGTCTCGGCATGAATTTGGACAAGACGAAGTCATGTTCAATGAACACGTCATGCCGAGACGGGTAAACGTCGATGGCGTCCCTCTGGAATTTGTGCAGGAATATGTCTACCTTGTACAGAAAATACAGGTAGGTAGGCACAATTCGAGGGAGAAGTCAATAGGAGGATCAGTTGGGCTGGGCGGCATTCGGTAAGCTCCGTCAAGTATCTCGTCGACCATTCCGCAATGCTTGAAGACAAACGTCTTCAAGCAGTGCGTCCTCCCCGTCCTGACCTACGGGGCCGAGACGAAGACACTGACGGCAGGATTGGTACACAAGTTCCAAGTCACTCAACGGGCTATGAAGTGAGCTATGTTGGGTGTTTCTCGTATGGATAAAATTAGAAATGAGGATATCCGTAAGAGAACCAAAGTAACCGACATAGCTCGCAAAATTAGCAAGTTGAAGTGGCAGTGGGCCGGTCACGTCTGCCGCAGGACCGATGGCCGTTGGAGCAGACGAGTCCTGGAGTGGAGACCGCGTCTCGGTAAACGTAGTGTCGGACGCCCTCCAGCCCGATGGACCGACGACCTACGTCAGGTCAGCGGAGGCGCTGGATGAGAAAGGCAGCGAACAAGTATGAGTGGCGCCGTCTTGGGGAGGCCTACGTCCAACAGTGGACTGTGAATGGCTGACGACGATGTAAATTATGTGTACATTGCTATAAAATTTAATTCATTCAGACCTAG